>JAKOGI010002227.1:45000-55000 GCA_029747015.1 Carnegiea gigantea
TAATGATCATGGGAAGAAGCATGTTATTGGTTATGATGATGTTGTTGCTAATGATATTAATATTTATGATGTTAGCGGTAAGGGAAAAACATAAATGTGGTGTTTAAGACAAGGATAAAGGTGATTCATATTTAACTTTATATGATGATAATGTTAAAGGTGAAGATGGTCATGTAAACGGACCTTAGGGAAATTCTTATGGCTTTGTATGTTGGATGCCTCTTTGGCATTTAAAGTGTATAGTTACTTCTGGAATGATACGTAACATTTTGCTGTTATTTCTATGGGTTTTGGTGGTTTTTTTCGTGTTGATTTTACTTGAAACTTCTCGAATGGCTTGTTGGTTGTTGTAAAATTTTGATCTGCTTGCTGTTTGCTGATCTTGGCTGATGGAGAGATGCTAAAGGTAGAAGCTCATGATGTTCCTCTTTCTTAGGGTTACCAGTAGGAGGTAGAGAGATCGCTGAGGTCTTAGAAATAAAAAGCTCTCCTGAATATTTAATTTGGATGTTGTTATAGAATGTAGGAGTTGTTGGGTTTTGAGTTTCATGGTGCACCTTTGCTTAAATCTATGCTAAATAGTATTCTTAAGGTGCCTAAGGGTGGGGTTGAGTTTAAGAATAATTTTGTCTTGTATGTTTCCTATATCTTCTTTTGTGGTAAGCTACAGTGCTGTACAACTAGCAAGATTTTGCAGCTTCTTGTTTATTGTGTTTCTATTCATAAGTATGATTGGTGTAGCTTTATTATCCGGATGTTGGTTATTTCTTTTTTTTTTGGCATGTTTTGGTTTTTTTTTTTTTTATCTTGGTTGTGTTGTGTATAGATGTAGAACTTTTGATAGAAGATTTCTAACTCTTAATGGTTGGAATCATGTTATTGTGATGTCTAGGCTAAATCTTGAGCTTAATAAGGGGTTTGGTCAAGGATATGTTTATGATCTTCTTGAACATGGTTAGTGTCTATTTTGTGGCGGTAAGGATTTTAACATGCTGAGCTTAGTAAGGGGTTTGGTCGAGGTATATTTTTTACTTAGTTTGGATTTTTTGATCATTTTGTTATTAAGCTTTCGAGCATCTTAAGTTATATTTTTTTCCCTTGTACTTCTGTTTTATGTTTGCATGCACAAACTGACCACTGCTTGTAAGATGCTTGCCGATAGTCTTATTGCATTTATAGTTTTGGATGAAGTATTTTATAGGAATCCAAAAAGCAATGGGTTGTGTAAGCTTCGTGATACTGCTTTGTTGATGTTTACTTGTTATTTTGAGTGCTATAAGCCAACTAAAAAGGGCGACGATGGTAAAGAATCCACTAGTGTTGATCTTGGTTCTAGTCTTCCTTTAACCAAGGTAATGAGTTCTAGAGTAATTCTATAGTTATGGAATCTATTAAATTGTTGGTTGCTATGTTCAAAACCTTTATTTATGCTAATGAGAAAAAGAATGTCAGTGGTAGTAGTCACCTCAAAGATGCTAGGTGTGGGCCTTGTTTTGATCGGGGTGTTTATGGTCTTGATGATGATATATTAGATGACTATACTCCTAGTCATATAGTACGTTTTGGTTGTAAGGTTGGTGGTGATCTTCATGGCGTTTCTATGAATGTTGGTGAAGCTAACTTTTGTTGTACATGTTCAAAATGCTAATGATAGTATTTTATATGAGAAGGATGTATTATTACAGTTGTTGAAGACTCTTCTAATGATGATATATTATTGGTTATCATTTCGCAAGGCATAAAGTTCCTAAGGTAGTTTCACATCACAATGTTTGTTTTAGTATAAATGATATTCCGACTGATGGAGAAGAGAAGGGTGTAGGGAGCCTAGTGTAGTTGCCTCTAGTATAAATGATACTCAGTTTGATTCTTGTAAGGATGTTGTTTTTGAAGATATTTCTAATGCTACTAACGATGTTTGTGTAGTTGGTGGTAATGAAGAGGATAACGCTACCTGTCAGGGTGTTATTGATAATTTTGTGTTGGTGCTATTTCTTTAGAGGTTGAGGAATATCAGTACACTGATGGGTTTGGTGCAGGTCAGCCGATTGTTCTTGCTTCCAATATAAATGAGACTGAGGTTGATGGTCATGAAGGGTATAGTTGTACAAAAATATCTGATGCACTTAAGGATGTTCTCGAGTTGATGATGTTCCCCAATAATTGAAAGGAGGAGGCTGCCTTTGGGGAAGACTAAGCCAGTTCCTTTTTGTCTTCATTCTCCTTTTGGAAATCATTTCATTGATGTTTTTGATGATCTCAATTCTGATCAAATTGATTATCTCTAGTTATGTTCTTGTACTAATTTGAAGACATAACTATCATAGCTTTTTTTTCTTTTGCTCCATTATCAACATATTTTTAAGCATTTTTTCATTTATTATTTTGGATGCATTTATTGCTGTATATGGGTTTTTTTTTTTTTTAGTTAGGGAATTGTTGTATTTTAGTAATAACATTTAGCTCAGTCATGAGTGTTTGGTCATGAGTATTTGATCAGTTTGCCTCCTAAATTGAAATTCATTCTTCCATTATTGGGGTATGTTGGGGAGATCCAAGGAAGGAGCCTACTTTAACCAAGATCCATGGCAACAAGCCCCAGTGAGGTTCCATCCTAAAACCAATTGGCAATAGGAGGAGTAGCCCACTTGACTTATATACCATGACCCTTCTTTTTAAACTCCCGATGTGGGACTTCTTTACTCATGTGTGATATTCCCAATAATCTCCCCCTCACACATGAGTCTCTTTTTCACACCACATCAACGCACAAGCTCCCCCTTGAGCGGAAGCTTTTACCAAGGTGTCAAACCGCCATCAAGAGCTTATCCATGCCATCGAGCCACGCTGCAGTACACGTATTACCGCTTGATCAACACCTGTGTGTCACTTCACCAAGCTCGTCCATGGGGTCCACCATGCCACACCTTTGTCACATAGCCGAATGCACCATCGTCTCTGATACCGCTTGTTAGGTTATTAGGAAAAATATTAGAGTAACAACAACAGCGAAAGCGATAGGATGAGTTAGAGATTCAGAAATTCAAGTAGAATAATAGAAACAGAAATAAGAAGACAAGAGATTTAACGTGGAAAACCCAATGCGAGAAAAACCACGGACGGCGACAGTACCAAAACAATCCACTATAAGTAGGAAGAATACAACACGATCACAATCACCACAGTGATTTGATCTAAGAGCAGAATTACAACCTCTCTCTTGTAATCTCTCACAAAGTACTTCTACCTCTCAATGTGTTTATGAATACTGGAGTTATTTTAGATCCTAGGCTTGACCCTCCTTATATAGGGCCTGAAAAATAAGGTTTTTCCCCTTAGGATGAAACCCTAGCCGCCAGGGAAAAAACTCCCCCGGACAAAACGCGAGCCGCCAAACAGAAGAGGCGGCAAAACAACACGTGGCACGACCGTGCCACGAGGCACGGCCACCCAGTGCCACATGGCATGATCGTGCCACGTGGCACGGCACCCCCGTGCCGTTTTTCTGCCTGTTTCGTCGTCTGTTCCTTCGTCTTGGCACGCTCGTGCTCGCGCAGCGTGGTCCCACCGTGCCGGTACTCAAATTTTGGGCCATAAAACCCAACAGGGTATGGTATAGTGTTTTGAATGAGTTAGAACTTTTAGGTAGTGAATCTCCTAGAAGGTTTTTCTTTTCCATGTATGCTTAGGTATTTGTTTTGAAAGAACTTACAGAAATATGGTTTTTTTTTTTTTTTTGATATACTTCTTTTGTTTTATAGTGTTAGTTGTTGGTGACTTCCATCATATCCTAGTTCTCCTTTCAAAACAAGGTGTGAGAAGTTTATGGATTCTCATAAGTGGATCAATTTAGAGGATGTGTATTTGGTATGCACTTTTTCTTATTTTAAAAAATTATTTTTCATATATTATTATTATTATTATTGTTATTATTATTACTACTACTACTACTATTATTTTTATTTTTATTTATTATTATTATTATTATTATTATTATTTGTTACTTAATATTGTTCTCCTCTTTTTACATTTTTTTTTTTCTATATGTGTTGAGAATCATTTCTATGTTTATTGTTTTAACATGAAGAAGATGGTGCTAGAGATTCTTAAAATAATGCTAGGGGTATTTTTATTTCGTGTAGATATCAGCATGAGTCAAAGCTACATGCATGTTTAGTACTTTATAGATATTTTTTTTATTTTTTTGGACATTAGTTTTACATGTGTTTGCGCTGTTACTTATTTTTTTTAACTATTTTTTCAAGAAAAGGATTTGAGTTCTATTTATCTTGTATTTGTCATTTTAAAGCATCAGTGGTGAATAATTCCAAGGTTATAAAGGTGGATGCTCCATGGAGAAGTGAGTGTGATCATGTTGATGGTGGTGTTTTTGCTATGAGGCGCATGGAGACTAACTTGGGTGAAGAAATCAAATGGAACACTCGATTAGTCACGAATAATGTATGCCTTCATTTTTTAGTTCTTTATTGATTTTGTGATTTATCTATTTTTCTTTTGGCTTTCTTTAAGATAAAGATTTAGCTAGATGCATATCTGTATCATCTGTAAGTTTTTGAGCATTCTTAGTATTTTTTGTTATGATGTTTTGGAGCATTTCTTGGGATCACATAACTATGTTATTTTTTAGTTGTTCACTTTGCAGTCTATTGAGCGGCGGCTCAGTTGGACAAGTTACATGCAAAATCTTGTCGGAGAATTGTCGCTCATTGTGATAATTTAAAGAAGTTTGAAGTTAGTTGGCTAGGAAGCATTCTAGAAGTTGGTAATTATGATTGATGTTTTATTTATTTGTGTTGAGATATTTTCATGATTAGCTATTTCTTTAATAAGACTTTCGTTTTGGTGCATGTAGTTATTGTAGTTTTTATGAACAGATGAATTTCTTTAGTCTTTAATTTAATGTGACATATCAGAATTTTAAAATTGTGCTTCTTCCTATTTTGAGAAATGGTTTTTGTTATTACTAATTGTCCTTTTTGTGTTTATGGTATGCTCCAATTAGTGGTTTTTCTATTTTTTTTTCACACTCTTGTGTTTTCTAGCTCTTAGTGTTTTTGGGATATTTTAACATCATGGTGTGGTTGTTATTTGTCTTTAGGTGTATGTGTTTGTTGCAATTCACTTTTATTTCTTTCGTTTATTTTTTTAAGATTTTGTTGTATTCATTTTGATCTAGTCCACCATAATTACCATTGGAAAGAAGTTCAATATAAAAAGTCATCAAAACCTCCAAGTTTGATACGTGCTTCTTTTGTTCCTAGCATTTAAAAGTTCATGTTGAGATAACTACAGGAAAAACTACATGAATTTTCTTGTTTTGGATTAGCCAAATATTTGAACATTCTAGCTAATTCTAATTTAGAGCGGAATTTCCTTCTTATTGTGTTGTGTGCATGAGTTGAGCACATTGTTGGGCTCCTTGCATTAGTGCGGGATGTCTTCCTCCTTGCTATGTTGTGTGCATGAACCGATGATATTGTTGCATTGCCTGTGTTGGAGCTGCAATCTTCTCTATAGGATGTTCATATTTGCTTGGTTTATGTTGCCCTGTCAATATTCAAAATTTGACTAAGTATGTCTTATGTCTTAAGAAGTACAGAAGTATGGTACTTTTTTGGATTTTTATTAAGATGGTGGTTACCTGTAGTGGTTGTAGAACAAACCATATGTTTGACATTTGCATCGCTCCTGAAGATGTTGCATATGCTTTGGGCATTAGTGGTTACTGTAGGTACCGAGTGAATGAGATCTGGTATGGTAACTATTATTTTTCAGGCAAGTATTTAGTTTTTCATTTCTTCGTTCTATTGACGTCTCAAAATGATATACCTATTGAAGCTTATTCCATGTACTTTTAAAAATATTACTCGTATCTTAGAATGAACTTATTTGGTTTATCTTGTCCATGCTTATGTTTGATGCTCGATTGGCATCGCTTTGCTGATTCTTGCACTCTGAGAATCACAGCATGTTGAGAATGACATAACTAGACTATTGTTTTGATTTTTTAAATATGCCTTTCTCGATGTATTATTATGCCTAGTAGTTCTCCTTTATGCTATAATTGGCGTTCCCTTGTCGGATTCTTGTATTCTAAGTGACAAGATATAACAAAAATGTTTGTGTTATGTGTTTCTAAACATGACAATTTCGTATTTTTAAGCATTATAATGTATAACTTGTTTTGTGTTTTCTTTAAAGTCTATTGTTTTCCTTTTTTGGATGTGATTGCTTTGTCTAATAGCGTTGCTTTCTTTTTTCCCATGACTTTGTTGGATTAACCACTATAGTCTCTATGTCACTTTCTTCATCTTTATCTTTTGATCGTGTGTTTGATATGTAGCTTTTTTCAACTTGCTCTTCTACTTATTGCTTCATTATCTTGAACCTTTCTTTGTAGCATGTTCTAGCTTCTTCATTTATATCACTTATTGAGATAATTGAGTCAAACTTTCTTTTCATTTGTGTCTTCTATAATATAGGCATGATTAATGTTCTTTCCAATCTGCTTATTTATGCCAATATCATATTTCTTTTGTCCATCTAGGTATTTTCTGCACACAGTTCAGGTCTTACACTCTCAATTGTAAGAGCATAAGAGTCATGTCTCCTCATAGCCATTGCATGTGTAGATCATTGCGTTGCAGTATTCGAAATTTGTGATTGCATACTTGTACTGTGGTGTTCTTGGTTTGCATAGTTAATAAGGCGTTATTCATACATCTAAAGATATTTTTTTGTGGATGTATTGATACCCTTCTTAGTATTTATCCTCAAAGATGTCGTATATGGTTATTGTGTAAAGTTTGCTGCTTGAATTAACAATGGTATGTCTTGGTAGCTCACCTCTCGTAGACCTTCCCTATTTGAATTTTTTTTTTTTTTTGGTTGCTACTCCACTCACTCACAGCCTCTGTGAATATGCTATAAAAGTTAAGTAGCATTGTCGTTGCGTGGAGTCCTTTTCTTATTGCATTATTGCTTGGTTCACTCCTTTGCGATGATAATGTTTATCTTGAGAAAATGTTCTTGTTGTGTGTTGGGCGCTATTTTTTCCCAATGTTGTGTAGGATAGTTATCCATTGGTTATTTTTGCAATTGTATTTCTCTACTAAGCTACAAAAGTGTTTCGTGTTAGTTTTTTTTTTTTTTTTTTTTGGCCATTAAAATGAGCAATTTTTGAGCAAGTTGTTGTTTGTCTTTTTCTAAGAATTGTCTTTACATGCCTTTGCCATTTATTTTCAAATTCTTCGATTGTATTATAGTACTTTGAGACTTCATTGAACTTTTCAATGAATCCTTTTTATGCTTCTCAAGTGTTTGATGTGCTTCTTTGAGTTTTTTTGCAATGTGCCAATTGCATAATTGGTGTGTGTCATGTAAAAATACTTCAGTGATGGCAGCGTCTATTGATGGAACTTGGTCTATCATGATTGTTGTTAGAGTTTTTCCATCCATTGCCATGAAGAATGTGCTAAATAGCCATACAAAGGATTCAATTTTTTCATTCAATATAAACCTGCATCTGAATATAATGTTGCCTCCCTGGTGATTTATACTAACAAGGATCATATTTATTTATGTTATATGTTGCGTCGTGTACTAATATGTCATATATGTTGTGTTGTGTACTAATAGGCCACCAAAAAGGTTGTGGTCCACTTTCACTTGTTTATCTTTTCAAAAGAAGCTTTTTCGGGCACTTTGCTCATCGGCCTTCAATTCATGGAAGATGCCATCCTCATTTTGCTCTCTTTCTCTGAATATTTTCATTAAAGTGTGAGCATCTCGTCCATCCAATGCTTTTTTCTTTTGTCTTGCCATTTCATCATAAGCATCTCTTTATTTGAATCCTAGGGCTAGTGAGCTACCTGCTTCTTTCTTTATAATTCAAATAGCATCATTAAGTCCCACCCTGTAGGAATAGTCGTTGTATAGTTCATAACCCTATTCAATCTTCTAACTTCATTTTTCTATGAGTTCTAATAGCTCTCTTTGTCATCTTTTACAACTATTTTTGTTGCTCCTCTGTTTCTTTATGATTGATTTTGACCTATAGTACTTTGATAATCTATCATGCATTCATCTCATTATGAGGATTTGCTAGTGGGTTTATTATTTTGAGCATATTGATTATTTTTTGTCCATCTTTAGGTAATATATGTCAATTCTTCTGTCCCTGCAACAGAATATATTTTGCTATGTTACCAATCAGTAGGTTGTATTTGATAATTCGGACAACATTTTGGGAAAGATGCCTTGCTTTTATTTTGCTTGAATGAAGACTCACGTTGTTGATTTGGCGAATTACATTATTTGTTGACGTTGCTAAGTTCTATGAATCAAAGGTGGCTAAATGCGCATAGCTAGAGGCAGTTAGATTGATTTCAAGTTGGGATTACGTTTCGGTAAAGATATCAAATATGGTCAATTTTTTCAAATTTAATAATTGGGATGGAAGAGAGAGCTTTTTCTAGCTTTCAAATATGATTCTGTCAATGAGGCGGGGTTCCTCTTTTCTATTGTTGCCAACTTTTGATGCTTATTGAATTGTTCTTTATGTTCTGAAATATTGTAAATGCATTTGTTTTCGCACATGAGTGCCTCTTTGGCTCATATATTTATTGAGCTTCCTTTGATTTTAGTTATGGGATAGATTCCCACAAAGTGCTAGGAAGAAGATCCAATAATTTGGCATTGAGCATGACTTGGCTTGCTGCTACTGCATGACCGACTTCATTATCAAAAGGAATGAGCACTATAGGACCATGCATGAGTTAATACCATCTAGGCATCCAACAAAGACAAATTCAACTCGCAAGCAACTTTATGCGTTTTATAGTGCGTCTATGTTTTAGCATTTTGCATATAAGATTTTGAGTATTTTTCCAGATTGGTTTTTGAGTATCTCATAGGTAAGTTTCTGGGTATTTTAATATGTTTCGATCATCTTGCTAGTTTTTTTTCACCTTCTTTCAATTAAGTTTTAGAATGTTATAACACGTTTTGCCCATCTTACTATATATTTGTACATCTAGTGTATAAGTGTTTGTGAATTTTAAAAAGTTTTAAGCATATTATATGTAAGAATTTGGACATTATGCAATGTAGCTTTTGATCATTTTATTATGAGGTTCTTGAGATTTATTAGACATAATTTTTGATATTCATATGTAAAAACTTCCTTTTTGTGTTTATTTATGAACATTTTGATCTAGTCAGTTCTAAGTTCCTAAGGCTTTTATATTCGAACATTATGCTATAAGAATATGGGTTTTTGCTTACAAACTTTCTATGGTGATCTCCATGGAATGTGGACTTTATTGATTACTTGAATTTCTGTTATTGCTTGATTCCAATAGTTGTTCAGTGTTTCCTATCTGTATCATCAATGAATTTTGGGCTTGATTGCAGGCAATATTAATTTCAATCATTGATTGATCTGTTCTTCTTTTGCATCAGCATTTTTTCCTTTTCTCTCCGTTTGGCATTGATCATGGTGTTTGATTTATTCTGGGTTTGCATTTTTTTTTTCTTGTATTGCCTTTTGTGGGTTTCGTGGAGATTGTTGAGGCTCCTTAGGGTTTGGACTTTTTCGCTTCTGCCACTTTTTTCCCCTTATTTTTTCTATTTTTCTTTTTGGATTTCAGTTTAAGCGTCTTTTATGATGACGAGGCACCGTCTTTTTGTTTGCTTTTTTTTTCTTTTTGGATTCCGGGTGGGGTCTTACTTTGCTGATGTAGTTCATTGGGAACCGTACTACACATTTCTGAGAGCATAATCCAATCATTGTGCAAAGGCAATCTTATAATTGATACATTCTAAATTAGATGCGAAACATAGCAAATTAGACATGAAACATATGCTATTCATTTTTTCTCATAATCAGTTTCTAGAACTACAAATAATTTGCAATGCTTAGTCACAAAATGTAACCAAAGCTATCTCATTACTTTACATGAAACACTTTTATTTTTCC
>JAKOGI010002227.1:60000-129689 GCA_029747015.1 Carnegiea gigantea
AATTTAGAAACAAAGTCCTTGATTATAAAGAAGTGTATAACCAATTGCCTCCTATTATATCTGCTAATCAAATCTACAACCCTTTTCAAAACTGGAAGTAGATCGAATATAAGAAGTCACAAGCGGGGGAAAGGGAAAGTGAAGAACAGCTAGTTGGAGCAAGACAGAATCAACAAAACATAGCAATCTATCCCAAATGAAGATAATAGAGTTATACATAGACCTCATCAGAGAATCAAGGCACAACAGAACCCACAATTGGTTGGAATCAACACACAAACCAAACCACAAAATTAAACTGCAAATAGAGAAGAGGAGGAAATCCAACGCTAAGAAAAAAAAAACTAACCAAACCAAACCAAACCAAACCAAAATAGGGGAATGCATAGCTGAAACCTAAATTCTAAAGTTCTTGAGCCAAGTATTTGGAATTCAAAACCAAACAAAAATATTCACGCGCAAATTGAAAACCTAGAGTTCTATTATTCTTATTTGGGTGCTACAGTTTCAAATCTAGAAAGAAAATAGCTTTGAACAAAATCGAAAAGAAAATTCTAGGCTATGCTATTATCCCTCAATTCCTTTGCTATCACTAATTATAGCCGCCTCTAGTTCATTCTTCTTTATTGCCTCCATTGAACTTAATTTTAACCCAAGCTTGTAACT
Source organism: Carnegiea gigantea (assembly GCA_029747015.1). Classification (NCBI taxonomy): domain Eukaryota; kingdom Viridiplantae; phylum Streptophyta; class Magnoliopsida; order Caryophyllales; family Cactaceae; genus Carnegiea; species Carnegiea gigantea. The sequence continues at coordinate 60,667 of JAKOGI010002227.1, forward strand.
AAACTATTAAAGTCTATTAATAAAATGAAGTGAGATAATGATGATGGAGGTAGGAGTAACGACTGGTATCAATGTTAGGTGATTGACGGAGGAGAGAGATGGAGGTGAAGTTATGAGTTATGGCAAGTAAAGGAGCGAGGAGGATGAAGGGGCATCAAAGCTCATGCTCTCTGGTCTGCAAAAAGAGGGCAAAGAAGAAGCAGGAGGTGTGAGGAGAGGGGATATGTGCCTCATGCATGGTTTATTAAGTGAAGGAGGGGTTGGGTTTGTGTAGGTAGCGCTAGGCCTGAGAAGAAGACGCCCATATGGAGGGATAGAAGGAGAGCAGCTAAGAATAGGGGGGAAAGGCGTTGGGCTAGGCCCGCGACAAAGAGATAGGCGTGATAAGGGATAGGTGGTGGCTAGCGTTGGCCCGTGCGAGGATGGGGGTGAATTGGGCTTCAACAAGCAAGAAGAGAGCAAGCCTAAAGAATTAAAGGAAGACAGCTAAAGAAGTTGGGTAGCAGACTAGGCAAAGCGCGGGACCTATGCCAATGAGTCATTAGTTCTGCTTGTATCCTTTATTTTGTTTCCTTCTTTATTTCCATCCACATGATCTAATCATCTTCTTGATACAATTTTTTCACTAGATTTATTTATCTTCTCAAGTTTTCCAAATTCCTACAAAATAAATAAAAACACATTAAAATCTAATTTAATAATTTATTATAAGCAAATATTAGATAATAAAAGCGCATAAAATATCATAATTTCATGCTGAACAGTATCTTAGAGGCCATATTGATATAATTACCAACATCTATGATTAGGCCACAAACTTTGCCTCTAATGGTGCACATTAATTAAAGATTTGTTCCCTTTGGCTATCTTTATAAGAGCCTTCGTGACACATGGGGATCTCTTAATCAATAACAATTCTCCCACATCCAGAGTGACCAAAGTAGACACATCAATTGCTCCCTCTTCTTTGATGTATTCTTCCTCAAGGACTTAAATCTATTATACCTCCCTAATGGTAAGGGTCTTTCTATTGTGACAACCAACTTGAAAATATCCAAAACCATGACACTTGAAGCATTTCTTTCATTCCAATTTCTTAGGTAGCTTATTACCCATTTTCTTTTCCTTATCAACAGCTTTGACTTGTAGGGTTGGGGTTTCAAATTCAATGTTAGTGCAGGGATTTGTAGTAAAGGAAGTATGAAAGGATTTTCTATCTTTAAGTTGCTTCTCAACTTTGATTGCACACAACATCAATTGAAATAAAGGAAATACTCAAATTCACCACTATCCTAGAGAGATAAAGAAAATTGAGATTGTTGTAGAGAGATAAAAACCATCAAGCTTTTTATTTCATAATCCAAATTCAAATCTAAAAATATTACAAGGAATTAAGCTATTAAATAGTGAGGTGCCCTCCTCTCCAAGCTTTGTATCAACCAATAGAATGCAAAGAAAACAATCAATAAAATTTTAGCTAGTTATACAATTAAAAGGGAGACCACTAGATAGATTACTAAGCTGATATTTCTTGTACGTATATAAGCTTGGTGGTACTTTGTACTATCTTAAATGGAGGAATTTTTGGAAGATATTTCTAGGACAAGTTTTTGGAAGTGTCTACCAACCTTCCATAAAAGCCTAGCTCCTAAATCATCTATTTATTGGCCCAATTAAGTTTTTGATTAAAATCATGCATTTACAAACCTACACTGACCCTTGTACGGTTAAAGCTCTATATCTCGCTCAATACTTGGAATCACAAGGTGATCCATAGCTTTTTGAAAGATATACATTGTGGATATTTATCCATGTGTAGTTTGCCAATATTGGAACCCGCTTTCCTATTCAAAATTAAGCTAGAAGTTGAAGTGAAAATCCTGACCGAAACTTGAAAATGAATAAGAAGTGGCTTTGGAGAATAATTATCTAAGCTCTTTATTTATGGCTACTAATTTCCTTACCATACTCTCCTTTAAGGCCCAAGTGCGTATAGGCCTACGACGCTATTCCCCTAATGCTGTGTTTCCTTGAGCAATTAATGGAGCCCTGTGCCTCGAACCCATGCCATGTGTGGAGAACCTTAGTGTTGGTGGCTTGCTCTACATCAGATGGCCAATGTGACATTTGATCATAGGTCGTCATTTGATAAGTTGGGTTAATGTAAAATTATTATTTTCTAAAAAAATAATTATGAGATTATATTACCTTGGACCATGAAGTAATCAGATTATGTAATTTTTCTAATAAATTACATTATCTATACACTATTTATACACTATTTTTTTGCATAATCTTACCTTATCATTTAGGTAAATACATGTCATAACTTAGTGTAGATAAATAATATGAGTCAAGGGTTATCGACCTCACTTTTAAAGTTGTGCGGCATTTTCTTACCCTGACAAAAAATTTAGGGGTGTTTTATTTTTTAGAACTTCTTTGCAACTCCTTGCAATTTTCTTCAACTTCTTTCAACTTCTTCCAACATCTAGCTCTATTTATTCAATCTATATATATAAAAAAAAGCCTAAAGAGATGAGTAGCAAAATTAATGTTGCATAATGTGATAGGAGGAATATCAAATGATAATTAGCTCCTCTAATGAATGTTGGGAGCTGGGAAGTAAATCTAATCCCTTATTTATTTATTGTTTTGGTAAGAAAGGTAGGTACTATAATCTAGACGACCCCTCTCTCAAGGGTTCTCTCCAGATTATCCTCAAAAAGGATGCAATAAAAGTCTCTATACGAGACTTGATTCCATAATACTGTCGAGTGAAGAGTGAGTCCTAACTTTGCTAGCCAATCAGTTACATAATTACCTTATCTAAAAATATGTAATTACTTGGTTACATGATTGAAAGTAAGAATGGATATCATGAATAAGAATTTTGATTTCCCATGGTGCTTAAATATGACCTTGATTGCTTTAGTGAGGATTCTATTATCGCCTTCGATATGTATGTTTTGTGTATCCTGCTTGTACTAGGGATCTAATCCCATTCTCATTGTTTTTGGTTCTATAACTAAGATTAATGCCACTTCCAGGTTGACTGCTACTACTTGAATAAATCTTCCTGCGAATTGCGTATGACATAGTCACCTGCCGCTTAATGAGATAATTTGGACCCGTTAAAATTGATATTGATGAACCCTTCTTGTGGCTTTCTGCACGCTATCTGATATATCTTCTTACGGTTGGTGGTTGGATGGTGTGGGATTGACGGTTGAATTAATTGTGTAGGTTTATGCCTAATGGGCCATTCAGCACTAGCTTTCTCTAATCAACATGGTCAAGGTATTTCATCACAAAATACCTTATTATCCCTAGCTATCCATAAGCTCTATAGAAGTGCAACTATTCTATCCATCTTAAGAAAATGGTTAGAGGTTTCTAAATTGGATAACCAGCTTCGTACACTGTTGGAGGTTTTAGAAGGCGCATTGATAGTGACCTAATTATGATCATTTGCAAGCCCCCACACCTCCTTTGTAGCACGACATCAAAGCAATAGATGTTCTGTGTCTTTAATTTCTTCAACATAGAGAGGACAAATTGCCTCAATTTGTAGTTGTCTTGTTAAGATGGTTCCCCTTGTGGGAAGTGATGCATGGCAAAGTTGCCAAAGAAACATTTTTAACTTTGGCATACTATCTAGATTCCAAATCCAATAGTATTCCCTTAAAGGGAATTTTTTAACATCCAAACCATTAGCAGCCCAACTCGTTTTCTTGGGCGAGAATTCACCATTTCCTAAAAGTTCCCAACAAATTGAGTCAGGAGCAGGATGGCAGGCTATCATCTGTAAAAAGAAGGCAGAGGATTTTGTCCGCTCCAGGAGCAATTTTAAAGCCAATACCACATTTCTTTTTTATTTTCTCTTTTCATACTATTCTTATGAGAACTTCCATACAAATGATAAATAAATATGATGACAAATGGTCTCCTTGGTGGATACCTCCTCATTGGCATAAAGAAACCACACATCTCATCATTCACAATGATAGAGTATGTTACTGTGGTTACACATTCTTTGATCAAAACTATCCTTTTATTTTTTAATGGAATTCCAATTGCTTGAGGGCTTCGAAAACGAATGCCCATTCTACTCCGTCCCAAGCTTTTTTCATATCAAGTTTAGGAACCACCCATAATTTTTTGGCTCTCTTGTTCTTGAATTTACTCATGGCCTCATCAGTGAGAAGGACTTACCATGGATTAATTGTTTTGGCACAAATGCACTTTGCACTTTATTTATTATATTTTCCAATATAGGGTGCATTCTATTATCAAGAATTTTTATAATGATTTTGTAAAAGCTATAGCATAAGCTAATAGGACGGAATTAGGCTATTGTAATTGGATTATCCACTTTGTGGATAAGCATTATAAGCATATGGTTAATTTGTTTAAGTATCTTACCATCGTGAAAGAACGACTTAATTGCTTGACACACATTTTGTGGATGATGTGCCAGTAGCACTAAAGAAACGTTACTCCAAAACCATCTGGTCTTGGAGCTTTATAGTTGTCCATCTGCAAGATAGGTTCCTTGATTTCTTGATCTTGGATAGGTCATAGAAGGAAGTCATTATATGCCTAAAACCATCTTTGGTAACTTGAATTCAATGTTAGGTGCATTAGCATGTCAATATTTAAATCTTGCTATGAACTCATGTACAAATTGTTGCTAAATTTGGCTAGTTTCATCCACCCAAACTCCAAAAGAGTCTTTAATTTTGGTAATTTTACTATGAGTTTTTTGTGTTTTCATAGTATGATGAAAGTAGCGAGAGTTCCTATCATCATTGACTAACCATTTGTTTTGTTATCAGTTTATCCCAGTATTTCTCATTAAAAAGATGCATTTTCTCCCATTGCTTGATAAGTCTGTAATGCCAGCTTTAGGCGGGCATTATTACATTGGTCTTTAAGCTTTTGATCTACCTATAATAATTTCTCCTCATTTCATTTAAGCATTTGCTTAAAATTCACAATGGTATGTTTGCTCTATGTTTTTAGATCTAGTTTAATCTTTTTAAGATTATGTGCTACCCGATAATGAGTGTTGGTATTGTCGGTTTCCAATTTTGTTTGACCACTTGTGGGTATTTGTCCTGATAATTAGCCTATGAATGTTGATACTTAAAAGTTGTCCCCTTTCTAGGGAGGAGTGTGTTGATTCCGTGTTAATAAGCTCATATGTATGGTCAAAGTAGGTAAAAGGACCATTCAACACTGGATAATTAGTGAATAACTTAAGGCAGTCTTCCCTAAATATAATTCTGTCTAATTTTTCATAAATTAACTTGCCACGTAATAGTTTTTTCCAAGTAAATATTCTTCCCTGAACATTAGCATCACATCCTTTACTATATACTAAAAATTCTTTATGTCTACACACTTTACTACCATTAAGCTTAGTTCACCAACTTTTCCTATAAGCTTGCAACATTTCATTAAAATCACCCAAGCTTGTAACATTTCATTAAAATCACCCATGATACACCAAGATATATCAATGACGTCATTAGGTTGCCTGAGATGATACCAAAATTCATCTTTTTCTCATTCTTATGCCAGTGCATAAATAACTGAACGCATAAATTTTTTCAAATTAATTTTGTCATACACTATACAGTGTATTATTCAAGTTTCCTTTGCAATAACATTAACATCTACATTTTCTTCATTCCACAATAGGCAAATTCCTCCCATGTGATTTGGGGGAGGTATGGTAGAATACCTATGATATCGAAGCCTTTTAACTATCAAATCTACATTTTGTTAGTTCAACATTGTTTCCAATAATATTAAGATATCTGGTTTGATTGTTCGATTAGTGAATCCCACCTCATGCTGGAATTGAGATTTCTTAGCCCCTTGGACATTCCAACATATAATTTTCATATCTATAAGTAATAAAGAGAAAAATGTTTCCACTTTTTGGCAACTGATCAAGAGGATCGGTCAAAGGCATGTGCTTCCACTTTGTATCTATTGATCCAATGAATTGGTTAGTAACATGGTGTTGGAATAATTACAACCAATCCGTTATCCCAACTAATCCGCAAAACAATGTGTGATTCCACAATGTGTCTGATTATCCATTGAATCGGTCCGTAATATGGTCTTGGGAATAGAGTTCTAATACTCCATTCTACTCACCAGAGAAAATGGTCTTTGAAATAGAGTTGATATATACCATTTTCACTCATCCACGGTAAAGATAACAACTTTACATTATGTGATGTAAGCACAGAATTCTTTACAAATCCAATAACAAAAATCAACAAATAAAATAACAATTTTGTGGCATAGTAATTGCTTCATGTTCATGTTGTGTCATCCCCTTTCCTGCACTTTGAGTATCCTCATTATCTTGAGAAGGTTTCTTGCTTTCCCTACAAATCAAATAGCGAAAAATACGACCGGTGAATGAAAAACTTCCATAAGTATGCACTTTACAAGTTTGCGAAGTTGTTGCTTCATAATATTATGAAAAGAATAGTTAATCCATTTAAAGTTAACTTCATATCTAAATAAAACATTGAACCAATCAATTCTAAAATAAATTTTTTCGAAGGATCTTAACAAGCAAATCTAATTTTAATAGAAATCCTTCTTTAAGCTTGTGATCTATCAACCTTTTTCCTGGGTGTTAATCATGCACTTGAGCATGATAGGTTAACATGTGTCCCTTCTAACCCAACAAGAAGTTTCCACTACACAAAAGAGATATGTGCCCAACATTTATGAAAATTTTAAGGCTCACAAATTGGCGTTTCTAGATATGACTAGAAGAACACTTATTCCAATCAATCCTATTATCATGTCACATCCAATAAATGTACTACTCAGTGCTGAAACAAAAGTGGCCCAGACACATTGAAAAGCAGAGTTTGCTTCAGAGAATTCAAAGAGGCACTAATATAATGAACTAAAAAGGTCTCAGAAAACCAATAGTTTTATAATCCTTCATCATTGACTAAGAAGCTTGTCATGTACATCGAGCGTACCCAAGGCCACCTATGAATTTTGATTCTAGTATCACTAGCGTGTGCTTGAGTATTGGTATCAACAAGAAAATCATGCCAATATTCATGCCAATAATCATGATAGTTATGCAGAAAATAGGTAACAGCAAGTGCATGTCGAGCAAGTTTAGATATACATCATAAATACTAGTGTACAAGACCTCAGCTATTCTAAGTATAGCATCCTTGGTCAAACTAGAAGCAACCTTGTTGAATTCCAAGAGTACACAACCACAAGAGGGGGGTGAATTATGGTGGCCGATTTTCGCCAAATAACTGACAAACAGCCGTAGCACTTGATTGCAGAGACTGTTCGTAAATCACAAACAACCTTAAGCCTTGTTTGCAGCGGTTGTTCCCAATTGGTTCAGTAGCAAAATTCAAAGTAATAAATGCGGAAATAAAGCACACACAATTTTTACGTGGAAAACACCTCTAGCCCAACTGAGGTGTGAAAAACCACGACCTACCTCGTGTAGGATTTAACCACTTCACTAACGGGCTGAATACGTTACAAAAGTAACACTCCTTGTTACAACTTGTAACCCACATAACCTTCTTCCCTAAGACAGGTTACGCCACGTCTAATCACACTATATTGGACACGTCCAAAGTCCACTCGACTATGGACACACTCACTCACTTTCTGATCGGAGAATAGGGGTACAAAACACCTTACTGGGGGTGCTTCTGACTTAAGCAGATGTAAGGTACAATGAAGTCCTATTATGCCAATATATTGAAAGCTCAGTTAAGCACAAGCCTGTCACGGTTTTTCTCTTTGAAATGCAGCTTTTGGAAATCTCTTACTTCTTGTGTAAAAACCGGATATCTAAATGGGAGAGAAGATTTCATTATTTAAACACACAAACCCAACGGCTAATACTTTCAAAAAGGATAACAAAATCTTCTACTATTGGCAGCTTAGGGAGTTTCTTCAAATAAGATTCCCAATGGCTAGAGAAGATAAGATTTTACTAAAATAAGGGAATTTGATTTTTCAAGGGATAAAAACTAATTACCCACTAAATATAGCTGTGCAGATTTAGCCCAAAAAAAGGATAAAGATTTCGGTTCCAAATTTGAAATCAATCACGGCCTAAAAATAAGGGATAAGAATTTTGAAAAGAGATCCTTAGCAAAAACGGTTTTGCAATCTTTTTCAAATCAAAAATAATCCTTTTTAGAACTTAATTAGTTAGCCTAGGATTTCATAAAAAGATCCTTTAGAGCTGGCACCCAACCAAAGGAAATTTACTGGTAAAACAGTCAGTCGAGGCTGCTGCAGTTTCAGGAACACCTTAGGCACCCTGTTTTCAGGGTTGTTTGAAATTGGTGTTCCAAAGCAAATGTCAAAAACTGTTTTAAGAAGTGTTAAATTGAGACTTTCAAGATTGGTATATTAACAAGAGTCTAAAAGATAAAAACTAAACCAAACCAAGACTTCTTGTTGTAAGAATCAGTCATCTTGTCAAGAATAAATATGCTGCTCCAAACACCTTGGTCACCTTGATTCCTCGGGTGATCTTGTATAGCTGAATGTAAGAACTTGTTCCTTAAGACTTAGCCAACTGTTTGGCGAGATTTGTTGTTTGCTGATCTTGTATCACTGAAGCTTGGAACCTGTTCCTAAGACTTGTTCTCAACATTTAGCATCCAGGTTAATACGAATATTACAAACAACAGTGTAGGCCCTGTTTGGAGAGCTTGTTTGGAACAACATTACTTAGACAAATATGTTACACTTGGATTTGTTATCATCAAAACTAAATATAATTATGCAACAAATTCCCCTTTTTGATGATGACAAACCAAGTGACCATATTGACAAAAATTAAAAAAACTTTAAAACTTTAAAGAATGCTGATAGGGATCCACACTAGGTGCTAGGTCATAGAGCAAGTCATATGGAAGTCATATGGTCAGACATCTTCCCCCTTTTGGCATCATTAAAAAGCATAAACAACGGGCAATCACATGGTGTTGGCAACAACAAGAGATTTCATTAACAGCCCAGAGATATATAATACCAAACAAAAACATAAAGGGAGAGGGAAGAAAACATGAGGAAACATCCGACAGAATTAGGGAGCAGTGGGTGATGGTGACTGTGAAGAAGGGATTTTGGGAGCAAGAGAAGAGAGAAGGGCTAGGAGGTCTTCATGGCGTTTGGCAGAGAGGGCCTTCTCTTCATCTAAGGCAGCTTTGACAGCAGAGAGCTCTTCCTTGAGCCGAGAATTATCTTGAAGAACATCCTCAAGTTTCCCCGAGGAACGGCCAGGAACAGGGCGAGGTGGTCTGGTGCCCTGTTTGGAGGCAGAGCCCTCGGCCAAAGCATAGCCACACCCCATAAGGGTGTCAATCCCTATCTCATCAATGATTTGGGCAGCCACCTTCTTTTTGAGCTCTATCCCAAAATGCTCAAAGACCTTCGTCAGCAGAAAGCCATATCCAAGATCATGTGCCCGAGTAGTGTTTGCAATACGCGCAATATGGCGAATCATAAGGGCAGGAAGGTTAATCGGTTCCTCCCTGTCCAATAGATCCACCAGGCACTGATTTAGGGCATCAGCCTGATTGCAACCCTGACCCCTTGGAATTATGTTCCTAATAATGACCATGAAGAGCAATTGATGCAGGGGGGTCATGTCACCCTTCTTCACAGAGGTGGGTGTTTGCAGACCCTGGTTTTGACTTAACAGCTGTGAAAGCTCGAGCAGCCTGGCTGTCCCTAAGACAGACTTATCCTCCCTCACATACACATCAAAACCATGTGAGGGGACACCCAAAATGTCCCCCAGAGAGCGGGCATCAAATTGTACTTCTTTATCACCAATGGTGCTTGTCACCGCTCCTTCGGTGACAGCACAGTTGGCATAGAATTCAGCCAACTCTGGTCCAGAACACCCCAACTCGGTGTTTGCAAAGAGATCCAACCACTGCTGGGCTCTCAGTTTTTGCAGGAACACCTCTAACCCATGTTCCTGGAAAAAGGGAACTTTCACTATCTTCCCCCTCACTATGTTGCGCTTGAGCAGATGCGCAACCTTGGTAGAAGAAGGGGAGGTAGTGGTCTTTTTCGCTCTTTTGAGGGGAGGAACAGAAGAGGTAGTCTTAGGTGTAGCTGATTTGGAGAGAGAAGGGGTGAAGGTCTTTCTCTTGGGAGGGGCTGTTAGAGGAGAAGACTTAATGGCAGGGAGAGTGGTTTTCTTAGGAGGAGCTTGTTCTTCGGAGGACTCGGAGAACACCGGGGTCCCCTGTTTAAAGGGGGTGTTCTCAGAATCAGAATCCGAGAATCCCACAGAAGAAGAAGAGGAAGAAATTTCCTCAATGACTGGAGTGGAGGATTTTGTGGTTCTAGGAGTGGAGTAGAAGGCAATTCTTGCAGATTTGCGCGTGGGCTTAGCAGATTTTGGAGAAGAGGGGGCTGAGGCTTTTGAGGGTTGAGGCCTTGTTTGTGGCCTTAATCTAGGCGTTTTGCTACGCCTAGCCACCATCTTAACCCTTTTTCTTTTCTCTCCGGTTTGGAAGACCGGAGTGGCTAACTCAGGCTCAGCAGGGGAAATGTTTCCACCGTGGCTTCCCCATGTTTCCAAGGATCTCTCCTCAGAACTTCCCCTCAGATCATCCCTTAGGTCCTCCTCACACACAAAATTGAGGGATTCAGACCTTATTTCAGCAACTGTTTCCTTTTCAGGGAACAGCCCAAAAGAACAGGGCTCAATAAGCTCAGAGAAGTCGACAGGGGACTCAAAGACTTCATCTTTAGACCCAAGATTTTCACCAGATTTCCCAACTTGGGCAGAGTTCTTTTCAGAAGGGGGGTAAATAGTTGATCCCTCAAATACCGCCAATTCCCAACCAAAATTGTAGGGAATGTCTTTCAAACCCAAGCCTACTGATTTTAGTCCGACACTCTTCAAAAACCAGAAGGGTTTGAAGCTAATTGGGCGAGGAGGACTAGAGGGTTTACCTTCTAGAATCGCCATTAAAAACGGCGTGAAGACAACAAGGTCAGGACTTGTTCCTGAGGCTGATTCGAATGGCTTCCTTCCCCTGATTGAAGAAGCAGAACTTCCAGAGCCTTCGATTGAAGCCATTTGAGCAAGAATTTGAGAAGGGTTAGGGTTTGAGAGAAGGAGATTTGCCAGGGTACTCGAGAGAAAAGAGAAAAGATATAAGAGAGAGGTAAAGATTGCAAATTTAAAGGGTGAGAAGACGGCAAGATCTTTTAAAGATCTTCCCGTTACAACGGGTGTTTGCCATAAGTAGCCGCCACTCTATCCTCGGGAAGGCGTGTAATTTAAAACATTTAAACACTAGCTACACATATTTGACAATCAAGGAACATACCTGTTCTTGCTGCTTGTTCTTGAATACGAATCATCGGTAATGAGAGTAACATGCCCAATCATGTTGGCTTTTAACACGCATCCGCATTCTGCAATCTATATATATATTCAAATAGCACAAAGATTCGACTGCAAACATTGCTATGGACAAATTGCATCCGCAACATATAAGAGTTGCGAACAGGGGGAGAGAACAGGTTTCTTAGGTTGTTTTCACCAAACCTAGTTCAAGTCTATTTCTCTCAAATTGATCTCTACCTAGTGCCTTAGTGAATATATCAGCAATTTGATTTTCTGCGGTACAAAAATTCATTGAAATCAAACCCTTTTCAACATTATCTCTCAAGAAATGATGTCGAATGTCAATATATTTTGTTCTTTTATGTTGACACGAATTTTTGACAATGTTAATTGCACTAGTGTTATCACAAAAGATAGGAATGCATCCAGTGTCAACACAAAAGTCCTTCAGTTGTTGTCTTATCCATAGCAATTGAGCACAACATGAAGCAGCTGCAACATATTCAGCTTCTGCTATGGACATGGCAACTAAATGTTGTTTCTTGGTTGCCCAAGATACCGAACAAGGTCCAAGGAAATGAGCCATACCTGAGGTGCTTTTCCTATCAACCAAGAATCCTGCATAGTCAGCATCAGCATATCCAACAAAATCAAAATTGCAACCTCTAAGATACCATAGAGCTAAATCAGGTGTATGCTTTAAATATCTTAGTATCCGTTTAACAGCCTTAAGATGAGTCTCTTTAGGGCAAGACTGAAAACGGGCACATAAACCAACACTGAAAACAATGTCAAGTCTACTAGCGGTGAGGTATAAGAGTGACCCTATCATGCCTCTATAGAGTTTCTCCTTAACTGAGGGACTCCCATCATCCATTACCAACTTGGTTGAAGGAGAAATGGGAGTATCTATGGGCTTGGCCTACTCCATTCCAAAACGCTTAAGTAGTTCCTTGATATACTTTTGTTGATGGATCATGGTGCCGTTTGCAGTTTGCTTGATTTGTAAGCCTAAGAAAAAGTTAAGCTCACCCATCATGCTCATTTCAAACTCACTCCTCATCATATTTGAAAAATCATTACATAGATCATGATGAGTTGCACCAAATATAATATCATCGACATATACTTGGACAACCAACAAATGTTCCCCCTTAGATTTTAGAAACAAGGTATGTCTACCTTGCCTCTTCTAAATCATTTTCAAGTAAAAAGCTTGACAAGCGTTCATACCAAGCTCTAGGAGCTTGTTTTAGACCATAAAGAGCTTTGTCAAGTTGAAAAACATGATCAGGAAATTCATTGTTTTTGAAACCAGGGGGTTGTTTGACATACACCTCTTCCTTAAGGTATCCATTTAGAAATGCACTTTTCACATCTATTTGATATAGCTTGATCTCCATATGGGCTGCAAAGGCTATTAGGATACGAATAGCCTCAATTCTAGCAACTGGTGCAAGGGTTTCTTCGTAATCAATCCCTTCTTCCTGATTGTACCCTTGAACCACCAGCCGTGCCTTGTTCCTGGTGACTGTTCCTGACTCATCAAGTTTGTTTCGGAACACCCACTTGGTTCCAATGATTGTTCTATCTGCAGGTCGAGGTACAAGGTGCCATACTTTGTTCCTTTCAAATTGATGAAGTTCTTCTTGCATTGCTGTGACCCAATCTGAATCTGCAAGAGTTTCATTCACATTCTTTGGCTCAATGTTAGAGAGAAACGCATAGAATGCATAAAAATTCTTAAGCTTTGACCTAGTTTACACTCCAGTATTAATATCAGACAAAATTTGCTCAAGAGGGTGCGAACGTTGGTGCTTCCATGGCCGTGGAGTAAGTGGATCCACTGACACATGCTCTACTCTAACTGGAACACTTGGAGACTCAGGCTCACAATCAGTGCCCGAGCCTGTTCCTGAGGAACCTGACTGGTGTTGTCCTGAACAGGGTTCAACGGTGTTTCCCCCTGTTTGGTTCTCACCTTGCCTGTCGTTCTGAGAAACACCTTCAGGAGTTATTTTCTCCATGGTGTTCTTACCTTGTCTATCTTGGAGCAACACTTCTTTTCGAGCAAGACCTAATTCAAATTCTTCCTCCTGTGCATCATTCTCACTCAACGAGTTAGATTCATCAAAAAGTACATGCACACTTTCCTCAACACTTAAGGTTCTTTTGTTAAACACTTTGTAAGCCTTACTGTGAGAAGAGTAACCAAGAAATATTGCCTCATCACTCCTAAGATCAAACTTTCCTAAGGCATCCTTCCCATTATTATGCACAAAACACCTACAACCAAATGTTCTTAGGTCCGTAATGTTGGGTTTTCTGCCTTTGAAAAGTTCATAAGGAGTTTTGTTCAAAATAGGTCTGATCATGCATCTATTTATAATGTAACATGAGTTGTTCAATGCTTCTGCCCAGAAATTCCTATGAAGACCACTAGCAATGAGCATTGTTCTAGTCATGTCTTCTAGGGTGCGATTTTTGCGCTCAACCACCCCATTTTGTTGGGGTGTTCTTGGAGTTGAGAAGTTATGATCAACACCATGTTCATTACAATAGTTAATAAAACTTGCGTTTTCAAATTCAGTGCCATGATCAGATCTCAAGTTAATTAAAGAGTGTCCTACTCTCTTTTCAATCTTTTTGAGAAAGGCAATAAAATTCTCAAAGGTTTCACCCTTGGATGCCAAAAACAAGGTCCAAGTAAATCGAGAGTAATCATCCACTACAACAAGCACATACCTCTTCCCACATCTACTTGCTATCCTCATAGGACCACACAGATCAATGTGTAATAATTCTAGAGGTCGGGTAGTGCTTACACACTTTTTCGATTTAAAAAAAGATCTGACTTGTTTGCCTTTTGCACAAGCTTCACATACCTTGTCATCATTAAATTTGATGGAAGGTAGTCCAACAACTAGGTCTTTAGAAATAAGTTTGTTCAGAAGGGATAGACTTGCATGACCTAGTCTCTTGTGCCAGAGCATTACATCATCATTCAAGGCACTCAAACAAGTCAGATTGTTTTGGGGAAGTGTGGAAATACATACTTTGTAAACATTTTTGTGTCGCTTCCCCCTTAATACGACATCTCCTGTGTTTGAGTTTACAACCAAGCAACGTGTTGATGAGAACACTACTAGGTTATTTTTATCACACAGTTGGAACACACTAAGTAAATTATGCTTCAAACCATCAACTAAGTATACATTTTCAATCGAGTGGGAGTGGGACTCACCAATCTTACCTATACCGATAATTGTCCCAGACTTGCCGTTTCCAAATGCCACACTCCCACCATCCAAAGCTGTAAATGAGAGAAAATTGGATTTTTCACCAGTCATATGCCTCGAACACCCACTATCAACATACCACAGCTGCCTGTTTTTAAGGTTGTTCTCTGGGCTGTTTGCCAGGTTGTTCCTTAGCCTGTTTGTTGGGTTGTTTGCTGGGCTGTTCTCTCTCACTTCAGCCTGCAAAACAAATCAAGGGTTAGTTTTGGGAACCCAGATCCACTTGGGTCCCATTCTTTTAGACAGATAAATCTCATCTTTCCTAATCTAGATTTGTTTTACATAACCTTCATTTCTTTTAATGGCATACCTTCTTGAAGGACAAGTGTATCGATAATGACCGGTTTTACCACAATGAAAGCAAACAATATTTTCAGGTAATCCAACATACTTTTTATTGACTGGGTAAGAGGTCCTTTTAGGAGCAAAACCTAGTCCCTTTTTATTTTGACTGTGGTGAGCGTTTAGCCATTCAAGCACTTTTGAGGACTTGTTCCATAGCCTGTTTGTGGCGAGATCATATTCCAATTTTTTTATTTTCGCCAACAGGTTCTTGTTTTCAGCAAGTAAGGACTCAACCTTTTCTTTCAACTCTAGGGATTCCTTTTCTGCTTTGGCTAAGGTAACAGAGTGAGTCTCTTCTTTCAAGATCAAGGATTCCTTGAAGTTTTGGTGTAAAAAGGATATTTTCATTTCAACCTCGAGTTTTTCACTCTTGAGGATCTCATTTTCTAGTTCTAGGTCTCGGACATCTCTTTTCAATTCTGCACAAGTATCCATCAATGAATATAACAATTCTTCAAGAGTTGCCTTATTGAGACCACGTACCTTGTTCTTGAGATCAGTAAGGCTGTTTGTTGACTCATCATCTGAATTCGTGTCACTTTGTGCCATGAGAGCTACAGCACCTTCATCAGTTTCAGACTCTTCTTCATCTTCAGAGGAGTCACCCCAGGCAGCCAACATTGCTTTCGAGAATCGTTTCCCAGAACTGTTTGTAGCTTGTTTTCTACCTTGTTTCCTGGGGTGTTCGTGCTCTTGCTCTTCTCGAAGTAAGGGATAGTTTTTCACTATGTGGCCTGTTTTGCCACATTTGAAACACCCGGTAAACTGTTCTCGGGGGGTGTTTCTGGTTTTGTTGAAATCCTTCCTTTTGTTGTTCTCTTTTACTTTCTTGAAGAACTTCTTGAATTTCTGAGTCATCAATGCCATCTCTTCTTCTTCAAGATCTGAATCATCATCTTCCAAGGTTTTTAAAGGAAGCCCTCGGTCTTTCTTAGCCTCCTCCTTCTGTTGAGAGTTTTTTCTCAGTTCATACGTTTGAAGATTTCCGATCAGCTCATCTAGGGTGATCTTGTTCATGTCTTTGGCCTCCTGAATGGCTGTCACCTTGGCTTCCCATGATTGAGGCAAAATCCTTAGGATTTTTCTTACCAACTCCTCAGTGGTGAAGGATTTTCCCAGAGATTTTAATTCGTTTGTTATGTGAGTGAAGCGAGTATACATGTCCATCACATTCTCACGATCACCCATGTCAAACAGCTAATATTGCCTCATGAGTAGCTCAATGCGTGATTGTTTAACTTGACTTGGTCCTTCATGAGCTACTTGCAAGGCATTCCATATTTCCTGAGCTGACTCACATTTTGAAATGCGAGTATATTCATCGTGTCCTAGGCCAAAGTATAATAGTTTCTTGGCCTTGGCATTCTTTTCCATCTTCTTGTAATCATCAGCATCAAACTCTACGGGTTCCTTGGGAACCTTCTTTCCATCTTCAAGTACTTTTGTGGGAACAAGGGGCCCGTTCTTGATGAGCATCCATAACTCGTAATCCTCTGCTTGAATATAGTTCTCCATCCTGTTTTTCCACTAACTATAGTGTTGGCCATTGAAATAAGGAGGTCGAGTAATGGATTGACCCTCAAGTATCCCTTGTGGTGCACTCATCTTCACGGATCTCTCAAGGTGTTAGCCTTTTGAAAGAGAACATGCTCTGATACCACTTGTTGAATTCCAAGAGTACACAACCACAAGAGGGGGGTGAATTGTGGTGGCCGATTTTCGCCAAATAACTGACAAACAGCCACAGCACTTGATTGCAGAGACTGTTCGTAAATCACAAACAACCTTAAACCTTGTTTGCAGCGGTTGTTCCCAATTGGTTCAGTAGCGAAATTCAAAGTAATAAATGCGGAAATAAAGCACACACAATTTTTACGTGGAAAACACCTCTAGCCCAACTGAGGTGTGAAAAACCACGACCTACCTCGTGGAGGATTTAACCACTTCACTAACGGCTGAACACGTTACAAAAGTAACACTCCTTGTTACAACTTGTAACCCACGTAACCTTCTTCCTAAGACAGGTTACACCACGTCCAATCACACTATATTGGACACGTCCAAAGTCCACTCGACTATAGACACACTCACTCACCTTCTGATATGAGAACAGGGGTACAAAACACCTTACTGGGGGTGCTTCTGACTTAAGTAGATGTAAGGTACAATGAAGTCCTATTATGCCAATATATTGAAAGCTCAGTTAAGCACAAGCCTGTCACGGTTTTTCTCTTTGAAATGCAGCTTTTGGAAATCTCTTACTTCTTGTGTAAAAACCGGATATCTAAATGGGAAAGAAGATTTCATTATTTAAACACACAAACCCAACGGCTAATACTTTCAAAAAGAATAACAAAATCTTCTAATATTAGCAACTTAGGGAGTTTCTTCATATAAGATTCCCAATGGCTAGAGAAGATAAGATTTTACTAAAATAAGGGAATTTGATTTTTCAAGGGATAAAAACTAATTACCCACTAAATATAGCTGTGCAGATTTAGCCCAAAAAAAAAAGGATAAAGATTTCGGTTTCAAATTTGAAATCAATCACGGCCTAAAAATAAGGGATAAGAATTTTGAAAAGAGATCCTTAGCAAAAACGGTTTTACAATCTTTTTCAAATCAAAAATAATCCTTTTTAGAACTTAATTAGTTAGCCTAGGATTTCATAAAAAGATCCTTTAGAGCTGGCATCCAACCAAAGGAAATTTACTGGTAAAACAGTCAGTCGAGGCTGCTGCAGTTTCAGGAACACCTTAGGTACCCTGTTTGCAGGGTTGTTTGGAAATTGGTGTTCCAAAGCAAATGTCAAAAACCGTTTTAAGAAGTGTTAAATTGAGACTTTCGAGATTGGCATATTAACAAGAGTGTAAAAGATAAAAATTAAACCAAGCCAAGACTTCTTGTTGTAAGAATCAGTCATCTTGTTAAGAATAAATATGCTGCTCCAAACACCTTGGTCACCTTGATTCCTCGGGTGATCTTGTATAGCTGAATGTAAGAACTTGTTCCTTAAGACTTAGCCAACTATTTGGCGAGATTTGTTGTTTGCTGATCTTGTATCATTGAAACTTGGAACCTGTTCCTAAGACTTGTTCTCAACATTTAGCATCCAGGTTAATACGAATATTACAAACAACAGTGTAGGCCATGTTTGGAGAGCTTGTTTGGAACAATATTACTTAGACAAATATGTTACACTTGGATTTGTTATCATCAAAACTAAATATAATTATGCAACAAACCTTGTTCATGTGCCCACCCTAGCACCTTATAGATAACCTGTAGATACTAAGAATGTGGCTTTGAGAAAGGAGATAGCAAGTAACAGCACTAAATTTCCTAAATCGCAACCGAACGATTCCGAAAAAGATGAAAGGAAAGCTTTCACCGATCTTCATGCTACAAAGTTGAACACTATATTTAGAACGAATGAATTCCTGAGGTGGCCACGATCTGAATAGGGCGGAGCCAAGAATAGTATAGCTAAACCAAAAATGGTGCTTAAAGAACAGTAGAAGCACTCATATTTTGATCAAAAATCATAGCAAACTGGACAAAATGAAACATTTTTTTTCAGGTAGGAGTACAAATAGCAATCTATAGTTAAAGCTTAGAAAATAAGAAAATTATTTACCTCATCGTCGTAGAGAGAGGAAGCTGGATTGTTCACTTAAGTATATACGAACACCATGACTGCCGGCTGAATCCTAGGTTGAGCAAGTACCATCATCTTCGTAATCTCAAATTGCAGTGGCACAATGTAAATTGAAACCCTACATTTCTCAAACGCATGCGAAATTGATATAGATCTTTGTAACTATTTTCAGTGCGAAAAGCTGACTTAGATTTTCTGATAAAAGTCTTCAATTTTCGAGAATAGGCAATAGACACTACTAAAAAAGTTCAAATTAACGACGGACTTCAGCGAAGGAAAAAATTAACAGCAGATTTGGCAACAGAAATGGCGATTGAAAAATAGTATTACAAAAAACTGATATTGTGCGACAGATATGGCAACGGATTAAATTTTCCGTCCCCATAATTGACAGTTGGCCACGGAAATTCCGTCGCCAACTTGTAAGATTTTTTCCTGAAAAAATGGGAGACGGAATTTCCGTTGCCCAAAAAAAAATTTAAATTTTTTTTAAAAAACCGGGTTGGCGACGGAAATTCTGTCGCCATCCACTTATATGAAACCAGAAAGTTTCTGGTTTCATTTGCTGCAATTCGAAGAGAGAGAGAGGGAGTGGGCGATTCGCGAACCAAGCTCGGCGTCCGACCAGCGCCCCACTAGCCCACCGCCGGCCGTCCGCCGCCCCCCCGCCGCCGTCTATCACCCCTCCGCCGCCGTCTACCGTCGCCAGCCGCCCCGTCACCGCCGATTTTTGGGTTGCAATTTGAGGTTATTTTGTCAACTAAGCTACTTGTAATTTCTATAAATTCTTGCATTACATTGTTAGAATTTCATATTTAGTTCATATTTATGTTGAAGTGTGGTGTTTGTGTGAGGTTGTTGCTTTAATTTGATTCAAGATTGGGGTAAATGCGATTTAGGGTTTAGGTTTGGTAGTTTGAAGTTAAAGTTTGATATGTTGGTGGAATAAAATGGTTTAATTGATAATGTTATCGAAATGTGCTATTTGTGTGAGGTTATTGCTCAAATACGTTACGAGAATTTGGTAAATGCGATTTAGGGTTGAGGTTTGGTAGTTTGAAGTTGAAATTTCATATGTTGGTGGAATGAAATGTTTTAATTGATGATGTTATTGAAATGTGGTATTCGTGTGAGGTTATTGATTTAATTTGGTTAGAGATTTTGCTCAATGCAGTTTAGGGTTTAGGTTTAGTGATGTGAACTTGAAAGTTGATATGTTGGTGGAATGAGATGCTTTTGTTTATAATTTTGTTCAAATTTGATATGTTGGTGGAATAAAGTGGTCAACAATGTATGAATCATTAGTTTTGTGATATTCGTGAGAATATAAGTATATTTGTCAAAATTTATAAGTTTTTTGTTTGTGTGCATGTGGAAATTTTAAAGTAAACATATATAATATATAATTGCATAATTTATGTAATTATTATAATTTTGATTAAAATTAATTCTTAGCAAATACCTTATGTGGTTATTGTTATTTGAGCAGAATATGAATGGTCCTCCACATCGTAGGTGGATGTATAATAGATTACTGCCTGATCATGGTGGCTATACGCAAGAATTTCTAGATGGAGTAAATCAATTAGTTCAATTTGCACGTACACAGATAGAGTTTCTGAATAGGGAAAAGGATAGATGTCTTTGTGCGAAATGTAGAAATAAGGTGTACTTAACACCTGCTGAGGTCAAGATGCACCTTATGTATAAGGGTTTTGTGCAAGGGTATTGGTTTTGGATAAGTCATGGGGAAATAGAACCTCAGCAATATGATTCTGGGTATTCAAATAGTAAAATTTTCGAAGTTGGAGGTTCAAGTCATGTTAATAATGACTACTCTGAATCCTACGTAGATCGGATAGAGGACATGGTTGATGATGCTATAA
Source organism: Carnegiea gigantea (assembly GCA_029747015.1). NCBI lineage: Eukaryota > Viridiplantae > Streptophyta > Magnoliopsida > Caryophyllales > Cactaceae > Carnegiea > Carnegiea gigantea. The sequence continues at coordinate 81,268 of JAKOGI010002227.1, forward strand.
TAGCAAATCAAAATGTAAGGGAAGAGGGGTCAAGCACTTCCCGAGAACCATTTTATAATATGGTTTAAGCTGCTCAACAACCCTTATATGATGGTTGCTCCACCCACAGTGAGCTATCTGTGGCGGTGAGACTGTTGAGTATTAAATCTAATCGTAATGTGCCTTAAAATTGTTTCAATGAAATTGTTCAATTAATGAAAGAGATGTGTCCCCCTAACAATCGCGTGCCAAACAACTATGGGCAAACGAAGAAGGTTGTTAAAGATCTCAGTAACAATGTGGTCCAAATTGATTGTTGCCAGAAAGGTTGCATGCTATTTTATAAGAAGGACGCAAACCTGGATGCGTGCAGGTTTTGTAGGCATTCAAGATGGAAGAGGCAAAGGTCACATCAAAAGAATCAGAATCCATTACCATACTTGAGGATGCATTACTTGCCGTTAAAACCTCGACTGCAGAGGTTGTACACATCAAGAAGTAGTGCAGAGCACATGAGATGGCATTGTGAACAATGACATGAGAACGGCGTTTTATGTCATCCATCAGATGGAGCAGCATCGAAACATTTCGATACGAAGTACCCTCAATTTGCTGCAGAGCCTCGGAATGTGAGGCTTGGCTAATGTGCTGATGGATTTAATCCTTACACATTGTCTTCAAGATCATACTCCATTTGGTCGGTGGTCGTTACACCTTATAACCTCCCCCTTGAAATATGTATGGCCATACTGTTTATGTTCTTGACTTGTGTAATCCCCAAAAATTTCAAGAACAAGATAGATGTATATTTACAACCTCTTGTTGATGAGTTGAAAGAGTTATGAGATGTTGGAGTTGAGACTTATGACATTTCTACGGGGCATACATTTTAGATGAAGGCTGCACTTATATAGACCATCAATGATTTTCCCGCATATGGAATGTTATCTGGGTGGAGTACTAATGGCCAATTGGCGTGTCCCATATGTATGAAACAGTAAAAGGCTTTGAGATTGAGAAATAGAGGTAAATTCTCATGGTTTGACTGTCATCGGTGTTTTTTGCCAAGGAATCATGCGTTCAGAAGAAATAGAACAGCATTTAGGAAAGGCAGAACTGTTATAGGGGGTCCCCCTCGCCAACTATTTGGGGAAGAACTTTATACCGAGGTGGAAGATTACCCAATGATAACTACAAATGGTGACTTTGTCATACCAGGATTTTTAAGAAAAATGAGCACAACTGGACGAAGAAGAGGATATTCTGGGAGTTGCCTTATTGGCAACACCAACTGCTCTGCCATAATTTGGATCATTGAAAAGAACTTCTTCGAGAACATTATCAACACTGTTATGGATGTTCATGGAAAAACAAAGGACAATGCCAAATCAAGAATGTATGTTGCAGAAATATGTGATAGACGAGAATTACATTTACATTCAGGCACAAGTGGTAAGCTGGTTAAATCAAAAGCGAAGTTCGTACTTCCTGTGGATAAATGAAGAGATTTGTGTGAATGGGTGAAGGAGCTTCAAATGCCTGATGGATATTGCTCTAACCTGAGGAATATCGTGGACCCTAATGAGGCTAAGTTCAATAACATGAAAAGTCATGATTGTCATGTGTTCATGGAGACTCTTTTACCAATTGCGTTTGGTGCGCTCCCAGATGATGTGTTGAAACCTCTTATTGAGGTAAGTCAGTTCTTCAAGAACTTATGCTCAACAACATTGCGGGAGGCTATGCTTGAGGAACTACATCGCAATATTGCCATCACTTTGTGTAAGTTGGAAACCATTTTCCCTCCTGGCTTTTTCAATGTAATGGAGCACCTGCCAGTGCATTTGACAGAAGAGGCTCAACTAGGTGGTCCAGTACAATACCGATGGATGTATCCATTTGAGAGGTAAATTATACCATAATCGATGAAGGCTTATATAAATTCTTATATGTGGAATCATTTAGAAGTGAATGCAATTGTGAATTTGGTAGGTTATTTAGCCGATTGAAGAAAAAGATAAAGCAACAAGCGTGTCCTAAAGGTTCAATCACAGAAGCATACCTAGAGGCAGAGAGGACATTCTTCCCTTCCTATTACTTCGGCTCTAATGTGCCCTCCATGCGCACTAGGTGCAGGAGAAATGAGGATGACGATGAACATATTAATCATTTTCCAACTCTATCCGTGTTCACACCATAAGGGACCGCTATTGGTAGGGAAAGATCAAGGTATCTCATAGATGCCAAATATGTTGCTGCCCATCTTCACGTGCTGTTAAATTGTGATGAAGTTAAACCTTATATAGGGTGAGTGGTATTTTTCCTTCCAATTGAGTTTATCATTCAGAGCGCAAGTATATTAATAGGCTTCATAAAATGTGATAGAATTTTCACAGAATAAGTGAGAACTGCATGTCCCAATGTCAGCGATGCAGATGTCGACACCATCATCGAAACTCATTTCGCAGATTGTTTTAGTGAGAATGTAAGTATTATAACTCCTTTATTTATAATTTTAATATAACAGTTAATCAGGTGCATTATATTAACTAAAACCACATGTTATGTCACCTTAGGTGCATTATATTCAACTATTCGAGACCGATAAACATTACTACTTGAGCCAATTGGCTATGAAGCCAAAGCGGTATGTGTCGACATGGACGGCATATAGAGTAAATGGATTTAAATTTCACATAGAAACTCGAAGCATCAGGAAGAGAACACATAATTGTGGTGTTGGTGTTTGTGGCACTAGGGAAGGCGATATTGAGAATGATTATTATGGTGTACTGAAGGATATTGTCCAAATTGAGTACGTAGGTGAACCACGTAAACGCTGTGTGCTCTTCAGTTGTGAGTGGTTCGGCCCAACATTGAATCGTGCGACACGATCTCATAAACTAAGCAACCTTATTGAGGTCCACCGTACAAGAAGGTACCGAATGTACAACCCATTTATCTTCCCAAACACCGCATCACAAGTATGCTTCATGCTACATGCATATCGCTCAAGGGATAGGGCCAATTGACTTGTTGTCATACCAACCAAACCAAGGGCGAGAGTGGATCAGCAGTACACTCTACCTACTGCGTACCAACAAACGGACGTGACGACTATCATCGAACCTGTGAATGATGCCATCCCTGCATCATTAGTGGATGAAAGTGCACCACCAGAAGAGGTTAATGATGAAATAAGGTTTTCATTCATTCAGGGTAATGACGAGATAGATGAGGTAGAGAATAATGAGGGTGATGAAGAGGGGGAGTGGGATGATCGTAATGAAACAGATGAAGGTGAAGAAAATTTGCATTTGTATGATGATGACGACGATGACATTGATGATGATGAGGATGCAGATGATTGAGTGGTTATGAATTCTTATGTATTTGAGTACTTTGCATGTCAAACAATTGGTTGTGACATTACTTATATTGTGTGAATGAGCTTTGCAAAATATGTGTAACCTACGTACCTATTATAATGTATGAGGAAAACGGTTTATATGTGCAATTATTATATATTTGTACTTGGCTTTGTTGTCACCTATTTCAGATATGGATTTAAGTTCTCATCGAGGTAAGTCCTCCCCTCGAGGTAGAGGACGAGGGCGTAGGAGCTCTGTCGTAGATCCGACCGCAATGGACATTGAACTATCTCCCCCCAGGTACCTTATATACCAGTTCAGCCAGGAGCCACAATGGCTCCTTACATACCAGGTATTTCAAGACCAATGCCTCCCCTATTTAGGGATTTCCATCATCAGACCTCATACATTCCCAACCAAAGCACCATGTACTACTAATTTGCCTACAACATTCCTCCAAACCTCCATTTGTTCACACTGTACAGCCTACTCCCCAACCCGCTCACCCTAACACAAACCAGTCTCAAGAGAACATTGCAAGTGGTGAAAGTGAAGCACAATCCAGTCATGGGAGCACTGAAGCTAAGACTTGGATTGAGCCAGATGGTAACGGGTAAGTTTTCATTTGTTATATCTTATGAAGTACTACATTAATTTTGCATAATAAGTAATCAATTTGATGTCTTATGTTCAATTAGGTTTCTCTCCAATGATGGTGCTGTTAGTAGGATTTCGCTCATATTTCAAAGCAAATTTGACGGAGCTTGGCCTAGTTGGAGCAAAGTGCCCAAACCACTACGAGATTTGTGGTTTGGAGAGTTCAAGGTAACTACAGTGACTTCGTGTTAACAGTTTCTATGAACGTGATAAATTACTGTTGCATTATTTGATGTGTTTTTTGTTTTCATAATTGCAGAAGTGGTTTACTTGGGATCCGATCTATGAGGATCGTATAAGAAGGAATTTTGAAAATCGAGGTAATACACGCTCGACAGACTTCTTTGGCAAAGCAAGGAAGCATAACAAGAAGCATGTTTGGCTCAGTGATCCTCAATGGAAGGGACTCCAACAGCACTGGGCTAATGAACATTATAAGAAATTGTGTGAAACAGCCCAGAAGAATTGACTAGGAACTCCAAAAAGTGGTGGCCCATCTCTCCACACCTGTGACTCGATCCCTATGCATGAGCATAGGCGGCGTCTGGTAAATGAATTAATGTTCATTATGTATTTGTTTAAGTTTAATACTGTATTTTGTGTTGTGCTTGACATCATTCTTTCTGTTACATACATAGAGGGAACAACTTGGGACGGAGCCCACCATTGTTGAATTATACAGTCGCACTCACAAACTCCATGGTGAAGAAGATGCCCCTTGGGTTAACAAGAAATCACAATAAACATATGTAAGCAACCAGCTATTCTCAATCTTCATTGGTAGTTCAACATGAACTTGTATGCTTTATTTTCAGTAATTGTACTATACATGATTTCGTACGCATGTTGCGGTATTGTAGGAATCCTTTGAACGTGATTTTTAAAATGTTATCAACTCTCAAGGGACCGGGGATGGCACTTTTCAAGATCCAAACTAGCCATTTCTAAACCCAAATGAGTTGTGGGTGAAGACGTTCAAGAACAAGAACGGTCGTATTTATGGCATTGGTGACGAGGCTGTCAACATTAGGGAATCCGATTACTTCAGTCCCAGTCAAAGATCCAGTACAGTTTTCATATTAAAGTTTCAACGAATATGGTTATACATTGAATTTACTTAATTGCAATACTAATGCGTACTTTACTGAAATGCTTGTCAGCGGGTACCGGTTCTACACCATCGCAACAAGAGCTCAATGACTTAAGGGGTGTAGTAACCAACTTGGGGGGTGAGCTAACTTCACAAACTAAAAGCTACCGGTTGCTTATGAGACATGTAAGCAACTGGAGGAATCCAACAAACTGCTCACCCAAAGCAACCAACAATTGAGCCAACAAATGATGAGCATCGATCAGCGCCTCCAAGCTTTCTTTCAAATGCAACAAGCGTCTGGCTCGGGATCTCAGCCACCATTTACTTATCACTCGCAACATAATGAGGAAGAGGGTGAGGCTGAGGAAGAGGATGAGGATGAGGATGATCTTTACCTTGGTGATTGAGTTGATTGCAGTTTTCCTTCAGCTGGTGGCTTTTCTGCTTGGTTCTTTACGAAGTACATCTCTTGCTGCTTGCTTCCCCTCCCCTTTCTGCTTATTTCACTCCCCTCCCCCTGGTGCTTATTTCACTCCCCTTTCATTTGGCGCTTGCTTCTCCCTCTTCTGCAAACATATATTTAACTTCATTCTCAATTACTAGCAACTTCTGGTTTGTTTAGATTTATGGTTTGTGATATGTAGAGACTTTGTTTGGAACTTGTAGTTTGTGAATTGAAAACCCTTGGTTGGAAGTGTTGTGTTGGATGTGATATTCCACCTTTGTATGGCTTAAAATTGTTGAGAGCACTTCGAATGAAATCATATTCGAAGCCATTGGATGTTGATTGAGTGCGAAGATCTTGTAAATTTCTTGCATGGATTGAAATGTATGTACGGATATGATCAAAAACAAGGGATTTTATTTTTAAAAAATGAGAAACTCAGCGACGGAATGGCAACGGATTGGAGAAAAAAAACTTTTTTTGGGGCAGGGTTGGCGACGGAATGGCGACGGAATTTCCGTCGCTGATTCCGTCTCTAATGGCGACGGATGGTCCATTCCGTCGCCACCCCTGCTCCGCCAATTTCCCCCGCCAAAAAAGGTATGTTGCAATTTCTGTCGTTGAATCCGTCGCCAATGACGACGGAATTTCACAATTCCGTCGCCGAGTACTCAGCGACAAGCGAAAATCTGACAGCCGTATTCCGTCGCCAATTCCGTTGCTGATTAACCGTGTTCCGTCGCTGATTCCGTCTTTATTTGATCTTTTTCTTGTAGTGAGATTTAATTAGAGACAGGGGTCGAGAAGGGTCTGTCTTCAAGCAGCAAAGGACGAAATGAAGATCATTTGCGTTCATCCTTAGCGGTAGAATAAGGGGGCGGCAGAAACCATGAATCAGGCAGCAGATCAAGCAGCTTCTTCATAGTTGTGGGTAGGTTCAAGAACAAGGGCATGAGACACTCTCTCTGGCTTTTTCTCTCTCCAAAGGGGTCTTGCACAACTTTCTATTTCTAATCCCTTAAATTGCCATACAACGATTACCAATAAAATACTACCTCCTACTCCAACACAGAACCCCCCTTTAAAAAACAAAAGGAAAAAGAAAAATCTCAAAAGCAATTCGAAAGCTGACATCAACATACGATCCTCAATTTTCTAGCACCTTATTTCCCAACCTATTTCCTTTATCCTCCATTGTCCATCATAATTAACACTAATTTTCAATACTACAAAAATGATATACCTATATAAAATTTAAAGTTGATTTACTCCCTTTTTCAGAAGGGTCAGACTAAGTTCTGGATTAGGCTGCCTAGGGAAACGGCTAAGGAAAATCTTGGTTGCAACTCATTGATTATCCAACGTACGCTCCATATATTAGACAAATGGCTACCTCCTAGATCCAAACCGAGGGGTAGCCAATGGCAAGCAAGTCAAGTGTTATGTGCTCTGCATTGTTTTTGATAAATCTGACTTATTTAGGGGATGTTTGGGTGCAAGAGCTTTTTGGAGAAAAAGAGCTTTTGGGGGGGCTTTAACTATTTTGACTGGTCAAAACAGCTAAATTAGTGTTTGTTTGAAGAGCTATTGGAAAGAGCTGTTTGGATCCAAAAAACTCTTTCTCTAAAGGCTATTTGAGAATAGCTGGTTGTGAAAATGACATAACTACCCAAAAGTTTGAAAAAAATTATACAATATGTCATTAACCTTTTACAGTGATAATTGATGCTGTATATTATTTAAATTTAATATATCCAAGATTAAATTATTCCAATATATAAATTTCAATTCATAATAATAAGATATGCAGTAAATAATAAAATAATATTTTAAGACATAATTATCGTATAGATAGACATACATAAGTTGAAAAAAAAAGATTAATAATATTACAAATTATGTACAACTAGTAACAAATTAAGGTTTTATCAATAAAGTTAATTTATACATATGATATCAATTTAATTCTTTTTGAAAAGAAACTAAGATAACTCGTAAATGAAAAAAATATTTTTAATTAAAAAGTAATTTAAGGTAAGGGCACAAATGAAATTTTACTGAATATCTTTTTTAAAAATAGCTAATTTTACCAAACACTTCTTTTATAAATAACTAATTCAAACAGCTAATACAAACAGCTAATTCAAACATCTAACAGCTAACAGTTAATACAAACAGCTAACAATTGTTTACCAAATGGGACCTTAGACCTGATCTGCAAAAATATGGGCCTTATGTCTTGGTACCATCCACCACGGTAATGGGCCTAAGCAAGCCAAGTTAAGAAACTCAGACATCAGTCTGAGCTAGCAAAAGAGGCCCAAACAATTCAAAATGAAGGAAAATGATAAAGTGACCATCTTACCCCTGAGTTACTCTGGTTATAAGTAGACACCTTGATCAACTCTTGCAGTTGATTCAAGGCATCACAAGAATTCATATTGTCAAAGCATAACTTAGGCAACAATATTGTTAGATATCTTTATTCTCAAAATTACAATCTTTAAAGCTCTATTGCTTGTCAATTCTTTCCCAATTGTTGACTTGATCATCAAAGGGTCGTTCCTCGGGTCAACACCTGAGGTTTGCCCTTTTTGCAGGTCAAGAACTCTAAGCCGAATCAACTTCAAAGGCTGTCATACGTAAGTGCACTCTTTCAACTCATCATAAAAATTAATTTCTCCGAAAATAGATTGATACTGTTTGTGGGAAAGAGTGGTAGATAGCAGTAATCAACAAAAGAGCTCAACTTAAAGTATCTAACCACATAGACAATGAGTCCAACACAATCAATGCCCTCGATGGTCCTCTGATAACACGACATAATAACATTTGTCACTATATCAAGCCGACGGCATAATCTAAATTGGGAGTTGGGTGTCTACTCAGCACAGCTAGACGGGAACCTGTAAGACCACTTCACTAACAGTCAGACACCTGTATGTAAATATATTTTCTTTTTTGATAAAAAAAGGGGATAGCAACATCAAGCATAAAGGAAAAAGACAGCAGCACACAACATTTCCAGATTGAGCGGGGCCCACAAAATTAATTAAAATGCACAGCTCACTGCAAGTAGAAAAAAAAGGGCTGGAGTAGCAAGTGGGCAGTGGGCACGCACCAACTGCTAGGAAATAGGTACTTTTAATTATATATTGTATTATCACATGGACATGGTTCATGTGTGTGGGCCCCACATAAATGTAAAATTAAAAGCAAGGAAGGCGGGAACTCCACCATGGATACACAAAGAACGGGAAAGATGTTACGATGAGTAGAGATACGATGCTATGGCAGCGCGGTGACAGTGACTTAGTGGTATGAGTCGACCACCAAGCAGCGGGCTTCGCTCGGCAAGTTGGTTAGATGGACATCTCTCTACCCGACGAACTTGACCACGCCCGACTGCCCACACAGAGATAAACCACCTTGGACGGGCAGCACCGGAATGACAACCGCCTAGATGGTGCTTCCAACTGGCCAGCACAAAAGGATGACCCCCAAACATTTGTTGACTAAGACAGTTGCCAAGTCGTTGTATCGTACGAGTGCGAAAAGCCTGCTTAGCAAAAGTCGCTCACCGTGACCTACTGAAAAGGCAAGTATCACGAATGCACAATACAGACGGACATCTTGCAGTGACTCTGCACCTGACAGTAAGCCTAGTTATGAAGGAATACAATTTGAATGAAGAAGAAAAACTCAACTCACGTTTATTCTCTTGTATATGTTGTATTTTGAATGCAGAAGATATGCATCTTATATACAAAACTTGACAGCAGACCCTAGTCCTTGCTTCACCTTCAAGCAGCTGAAGAATAAGGAAACAATTATTTCAAGAATAATTAATTTGGAAAATAATCCCACAAATTGCTCTCAATCATGGATTATTCTCTATCACTCCCCCTCAAGTTGGAGCATGTAGATCAATAATGCCCAACTTGCCCTTCAAGAACTGGAACTGAGTACTTCCAAGAGCTTTTGTAAATAGATCAGCAGGTTGTTGTTTGGTACTGACATGAGACAACGTAAGTATGCCGGCAGTGAGCTTTTCACGCACAAAGTCACAGTCAATCTCAACATGCTTAGTCCTTTCATGAAATACGGGGTTATGAGCAATATGAAGAGCAGCCAGACTATCGCAGTATAGACGCATGGGCTGAGTGTGAAAAATACCCAATGCAGCTAGGAAAGACTTGAGCCACACGAGCTCACTTGTGGCAAAAGCCATGGCGCGATATTCGGCTTCGGCTGACGAACGGGAAACGGTAGTTTGCTTCTTGGTCTTCCAAGAGATTGGTGAACCACCAAGCATCGTAAAATAACCAGTAAGTGACTTGCTTGAGATGGGGCAAGCTCCCCAGTCTGAATCACAGAAACCAATTAGATTCAAAGCATTATCCTTCACAAGTAGAATCCCTTGTCCGGGGGTACCCTTCAGGTATCGAACCACTTTGCGTGCCACCTCCATATGTTCTTCTCGTGGTGCTTGCATAAACTGTGACAAGATGTGAACCGCATATGTAATGTCTGGCCTTGTAATAGTCAGATAGAGTAAACGCCCTACGAGGCGTCGATATCTGGTGGCATCTTCCAAGAACTTTCCATCAGCGAGCGCCAACTTGTGGTTCTCCTCCATTGGCACGCTAGCAGGCTTGGCTCCAATAAGACCACATTCATCAATTATCTCAAGGGCATACTTGCGTTGAGTTAAAAACAATCCTTGAGGGCCACGAGCAGCTTCAAGTCCAAGAAAGTATTTCAGTGGTCCAAGATCCTTGATGCTAAAACATTCATGCAAATAGTCTTTAAATTTTTGACAAGCTTCTGCGTCATTGCTGGCGAGCACAATATCGTCAACATAAACTAGAAGAGCCATAAAGATATCTGCCTTGCGATAGGTGAATAAAGAGTAGTCGGCATAAGATTTGATAAACCCATAGTCACATAATTTGGAAGATAATTTTGCGAACCATTGCCGGGGTGCCTGACGTAAGCCATACAAGGATTTCTTCAACCTACACACTTTGTTGGACCCGTTTGGAGTAAACCGGGGAGGGATTTTCATGTACACTTCCTCTTCAAGATCCCCATGAAGAAAAGCATTTATTAACGTCCAACTAATGTAGTGCCCAGCCTTTAGCAACTGCAACTGCGAGAAAACATCTCACACCTGTCATTTTAGCTACCGGGGCGAAAGTTTCATTATAATCGATACCTTCATCTTGATGATCACCACGTACAACCAAACATGCCTTGTAACGTTGAATGCTCCCATCAGAGTTATACTTCACCCGATACACCCACTTAGAGCTAATGGGTTTCTTCCCGGGTGGCAGATCAACTGTCACCCAAGCGTTTTGTTGTTCCAAAGCTGTAATTTCCTCGGTCATGGCTTGTCTCCATTTTTCATCTCTGACTACTTCGTTATATGAGCGTGGTTCTGACACCTTCATAATAGCAGCTAAAACTTTTTGATGATTAGGTGAAAACCTTGTACAAGTGATATAGTGTTCTAAAGGATACCGCGTACCTGAGCACTCCTTTTGAGGTGAGATTGCAGCAGAGACGGGGTTTTTGACCTGGGCACTGTAACAAATGTAATCATCAAGGTGCGAAGGGGGCCGTCGAACACAGTGCTCACGGCTAGATGCAGTTGGTCTGACTGTAGACGTTAGGCCATGTGCATCATTCTGCCTGGCTTCAGTCCCAGTTGTCACGGACTGTTCTTCAACAGATCCAAAAGTTGTCTCCCCCTCTTCTTCTTGAACTGTACAATGTTGACCCTCTTGTGAGCTCCCCCTTGCGTCAGACGCCTCCAAGCTGGGAACAGACATGCTTGCTGCAGGGTCTGCCACTCCAATTATGCCATCATCATATTTTGCTCCTCTTGTTTGGAATACACCATCATAATTTTCCTCTTGGTTTGACAATGTTTGTCTTTCCATTTTGGGAGGAAACTTGTCCTCAAAAAATACCACGTCTCTACTGTCAAATAAATCCTATGTTTCCCCATCATACAGTTTCCAACCCTTCTTTCCGTATGGGTAACAGAGGAAAATACATTTTCGACTCCTAGTAGAAAATTTATCCAACCCTTTTCTTTTAGCATAACACAGGCAACCAAAAACTCTATGATTATAAGAGGGTTTCTTTTTGTATATAATCTCATAAGGAGTTTTGCCTCGTAACACTTTGCTAGGAGTCCTGTTAGTCAAATGTGTTGCTACAAGAGCACACTCACCCCAAAAGTTCAAAGGTAAGCCAACATGAAACCGTAGAGCCCTAGCAACATTCAAAACATGTCGATGCTTCCTTTCGACCCTACCATTTTGTTGGGGCGTGTCTACACAACTTGTTTGATGTATTATGCCATGATCTAGGTAAAACTGTCTCAGCGATCCGCCTTTAAACTCCATGCCATTATCAGTACGTAAGATTTTCACACTTTTTCCAAATTGAGTTCTAATCAAAGCAAAGAACCCTTTTAAGAATTTTTCAGTTTCACTTTTCTCGGCCATCAAATATACCCAAACACCTCTACTATAATCATCAACAATAGTTAAAAAATAATGTGCACCACATGGAGAAGGTGTCCGATAAGGACCCCACATATCACAGTGTATCACCTCAAACAAATCTTCGGCATTATTATTACTTAAAGTAAACTGATTTCGAGTTTGCTTAGCACGAAGACATATTTCACACAACTAATTATCCCACTTAACGCTGCCAGAACAGTCCAAAGATTTAAGTAAAATAGGCAGCACTTCACTTGATGGATGACCCATACGATGATGCCATAATTGTTCGGTCTTTCTTGCACAAGCCTGAAGCTTTGTCGCTGTGCCCCTTTGAAGAAGTAAACCCCGTCTCGTTGCTCACCGACACCAATCGAAGTCCTCGTAGTGCGGTCCTATAAAATGCAAGAAACATTGTCAAAAGTCACTGTACATTTAAAGTCTTTACATAGCTTATGAACTGACATAAGATTACAATTCAGACTAGGCACATGCAACACATTGCTCATGTTTAATTTTCCTTCCAAGTCCACGCTCCCTTGTTGCTTGGATATGGTGCGCTCGCCATTCGGCAAGTCGATAATAACTGGGCTTACTTCTTCACATTTAGTCAACAAATCTGCGTTACCCGTCATGTGGGTAGATGCACCACTATCAATGAGCCAAGTTATATTACCTGACAGCTTCTCGTATCCACCTTTTGGAGTCTCTAATAAACTCATGAGTCGCTGAACCTGTTCTAATATGAGTCTAGGTATGACAGCCTATTGTGTTTCTCCAGTGGAGGTGCTCGGCTGTGTGTCCTGCACTGTCCCAACTGCATAAGCACTTTCGCGTCTGGCTCCTCTGCCACGGCCTACACCTGTCCTACCGCCACGGCTGCCTCTATTTCCACATCCTCCTCTGCCACGACCACGAGCGCTCCATCCAGGTGGGTACCCAATCAATTCGTAGCGGCTTGCTTCATCATGCCCAGTCCTCCAACAATGTTTGTAGGTGGGCCTTTCTGAGTTAGATTAGTTTGTCTTCATCGGAACTGCGAAAGCCAAAGCGGAATCCACCTTTTCTTCTCTCCGCTGGATCACCCCTTTGTGATGCTCTTCTTAACGAACAATGTTGAAGATTTTGTCAAGTGGAGGCAGGGGATCCGTTGCTAATATTTGTCCTCGCAAAAACCCAAACTTCTCATCGTTTAGTCCCATTAGAAACTGGTGTGATTTCTCTTGTTCATGGTCTTGCAGAATCTTCTCTCCCAGCTTACATTCACACTTCCCACATATGCATAGGTGCTGTGTTGTTTTTCCATCTAACTCATTCCAGAGACCGACTAACTTTGCATAGTATTCAACAATTGTCGTTTCTCCCTGTTTGCAGTTGGCTATTTGGGACTTTAAATCATGTATTTTCGAAATGTCCGACACCGTGTATCTCTTCTTTAAGTCCTCCCACATCTGCTTTGCCGTATTGGTGTAAGCTATGCTAAGCTGGATTTTCGGGTCAATTACATTCAGAAGCCAGGAACAGATGGTGGAGTTCACCATCTCCCAAGCGTCAATTTCAGCTTGATCTTTCCCTTCGGCAATTGTTGGTTCCTTCATCTTGCCGTCGACAAACCCCAATTTGTTTTTAGATCGAAGGGTCATAGTCACTGCCTTTACCCAGAGATCGTAGTTTTCTCCATTAAAGATTACAGCGGTTATTAGGGTTCCGGATCCTTCAGACGGATGTACATAATAAGGTGAGGTATAATCGAGTACGAATTTCTTGGCCATGATTTGTGATTGGATTTTTCACAAACCTTGCTCTGATACCATGAAGGAATACAATTTGAATGAAGAAGAAAAACTCAACTCATGTTTAATCTCTTGTATATGTTGTATTTTGAATGCAGAAGATATGCATCTTATATACAAAACTTGACAGCAGACCCTAGTCCGAGCTTCACCTTCAAGCAGCTGAAGAATAAGGAAACAATTATTTCAAGAATAATTAATTTGGAAAATAATCCCACAAATTGCTCTCTATCATGGATTATTCTCTATCAAGTTAATCTCCAAAAACTCCTAATCGCTCGGCATTGGTACTCGAACGCCATCCTTTTCGACTATCCACCACAGCTAGCCGACCAAGAGAGAGAAATAGCATAAGCACCGAACTGTCCGCCGACCCAACCGCTCAATGTGATCATTCAGCATTCGCTAATCTCAACGATCCCAAAAGGGGAGCCGCTCCCACAGCTTGGCCTCTAATGGCCAACATGCCCACCGTGCGGTCTCCGACGAAAGCCAAACCTGAGGAGCCGACATTGAAGTTGGACAACTATCTGCCTTACTCATTTTGGCCGATGATAGGATGTCCGCCACCCAAAATGACCCGACCGAACCAGCCCCTACTCAGACTTCGAGAGCTCGGCCTTGCAGTGCCTGTCGTTCAATTATTACAAAAATATATAGAAGAATAGACAAAAAAATGGGTTATTAAAGAATGTACAATCAGGTGAGGGCCACGAAATCAAAACAAAAAAATTAGGAAAAAAGCGAGTGCATGGCAATTGACAGGATGGATTCGACCCATTATCAATCCCATTTAACCATAGAAATAGATGCTTTCATATTCTATTTCTATGATATAAGAGAAACCTTGCATCAAGTCCACTTGGAATATTAGGAAATTATAGAAAGAAAAATTCTTTGCTTCATGGGTGTCGTAGCGGCTCGTGCGGAAATGCTTGGCCACACTTACCGAGACAATCCACCTATCCTACATATACCAGCGGTCGACCAACACTCATTAAGTTCAGTACTCGGCTGTTGCATGCATATTACGACCTCCTTGAAGCTTAGGCCACCATGCCACTCGCTCACATGAGTGTGACGTCTTATCCGCCCATACCCAATGCTCCTTGAGCTGGGCGTCCTCATATCCAATGCTCCTCGAGCTAGGCGTCCTCCCGCCTAATGCTCCTATTGTACCTTCGGCCCTCAAAGAGTTGAGGGTTGCTAAGCACAACCCTAGGCTGATTGCTACACCTTTAGACCATAAAGGGCTGAGGATTGCTAAGTACGGCCCAAGGCTTATCGCTACATCTTTAGCTGCCAAAGGGCTAAGGATCACTAAGTATGACCCTAGCCCGATCGCTGCACCTTTAGCCTCCAAGGGACTGAGGGTTGCTAAGTACGACCCTAGGATGGTCGCTTCACTTTTAGCCCTAAGGGGCTAAGGGCCATTATGCTCGGCCCTAGGCCAATCACTGCACCTTTAGCCCCTAAAGGACTGAGGGTCACTAACCACGGTGCGAGGCCGGTCATTATACATTTAGTCACTAAAGGGCTAAGGGTCGTTAAACACGGCCTTAGGCCGATCGCTACCACTTTAGCCCCCAGGGGCTGAGGATCGCTAAACACGGTCATAGACCGACCGCTCCACCTTTAACCCCCAGCACTAAGGATCGCTAAGCACGACCCCTACACCATACCTTTGGCCTAAGGGGTTAAGGTCCTCCTTGAGTTGGTCCTTTACTCACGCTACGCTATTTGAGTTGTCCTCTTGCCCATCACTCCTTGCGCCTTTAAGGTCATCTTTGAGTTGGACGTCCTCTAGCTCATCGCGCCTTTGAGGGCGTCCTTGAGTAGGGCATCCTTTCACCTAACGCTACTTAAGTTGGGTGTCCTCTCGCCACTACTAGGAAAGACTTTTCTAATGACAAAAAGTCATTAAATGCATTATTTTTCGTCATTAAAGGCTTTAACGATGAAAAAAAGCTGGTCTTCGTCTGTTGTTATTGGTCCCATCATTAATAGTTTTAACGATGAAATAAAAATTTTCATCGTTGTTCTTACAACGACGAAAAGAGACGTCGTCGTTATTAGTTAACTAATTAACAATGAACAAAATAATAATAACGATCAAATTGTTTATCATTTACTTATAAAATCAAAACTAAAAAATGTAAAATTATTATCATTAGTAACAACTTTGATTCCTCATTATGGTTTGAATAATGGTTAACTAGGAAATTTGTGTTGTTGAAAATCGCAATCACATGATAACGACCAATTATTTTTCTCGTTACTAATTATGTGGAGCTAATGTCAAATTGTGTAATCAATATAATAGTACAATGGATTAAATAACTCAAAGAATACTAGTAATATCAAATTTACGTATATGTTTATATATAGGTTTATCTATTGAATTGAGAATCATTAGTTTGCAAATATATGCTACAAAGCAATATAATACCAAAAGCGCCCTAATTCTAAAAACAACTCTGTAAGTTAGAAGTTAAAGTTGCTCTTAAATTTGACGTTCAAATACATAAAATGTTGGCTAAAAACATAGGAGAAAACTAAATGATCTCACATCTTCAAAGAAAACTGTAGAAAAGCATTGGAACTTGGAATGAGAATTTAGCATCTTCAAGTACCTACAAAATAGAAAAAAGTTTTAAACATGTATTCATAGAGAGAGATTACAAACAATATATACACCATCCAATCATGTGTCGTGCATAAAACATGAATCATCTCTGAATATTCAGTTAGTCAAGGTTGATCACATGTCTTATCACGGAAAAGAATAATATTAAACATTTCAACAAGTACTATATCAAGAAGAAAAGCTGCACACTCCTCCTGTCCCAATTCATTGTTGAGACTTATGGGTTATAACCTAATCGAGAGATATTGAGTTCAAATCCTTTAAACTTGATGCAGAATAATAGAATATTTCAGCACAAGATACGAAGAATCATATGTCATCCACAGTAAAACCATAATGACTGCTAACTATCATCTGAAGTGTATGCTTGAATTGATGCCTTCACCATTGGGAGGAAGAGGCAAGCAAATAAAATTTAACCTTTCCATTCAGTTAGGAGCAAATGTCATCAAATTTGCAGGCCCCATGATTTGAAGGACATAACCCAAAATGGTTGAAATTCATCCTCCAGGAGGTCCTACAATCAAATAGCATTGCAAAGATGCTGGGCTATTTCTAATTGACCTAAGTCACCAGGTGGAAACAAGCTAATCCACGCAAATTGGTACATGTGCTTGTTGTTCCTATTATTTTTGCATCAGCAGAATAGTAAAACAGAATATGAGAATGAGTGCTGAGCAAAGAAAGTATAGATTGCATTGGGCTGTAAGCTGAAGTGGTCAATGAGCTGTGTGTTGGCCTATCCATGGGTCAAATTGAACCAAAATATAAAAGGGAAGGAGACGTAAGACTTCAGGTCTGTACCTCAAGCATTGGAAAGATCTTATTCCAGTCCAATGTCATTTCCTTCGCAACAGGAGAAAGCCCAACTCATAGTCTGAGTGACATTAGCTGATACACTTTTCTTTGAATGATCTATCTGTTATCCTCAAGCTTTTAAAAATTTTAACAGGCTATATTTAACTTCTAGCAAAAGGTAGGAAAAAAATAGTCAGAAAAAATGAATTACATATAATCCTACATTCTCTGCTGACAAAATTCATACTATTGTTACCCCTAGTACTATACATAATACATCACTACTTTAATAGATCATGTTTCCTCATTTATGATTACTGTTTACATCAATAAATTACAGGTATATATCAAGGAATTTAATATATGGAACCTGAGAAATACACACTTAGGAAACTCCACGATAATTTTAAGATATAAGCTCCTCATCTCAATTATGTTGACCTCATGTCTAATTATGTCAACCCCTGTCTGTTTGCAAACCTAAGATGAAATTTTATTGACGAACAATTCCCCCTTTCCCCCAAAAAAACCAAAAAAGGTGAAATTGAAATGAATCACACAAAACAAAACAAATAAAACAAAGATCATATTTGAAGCAATGCATTGAAAATCTGACCCTAGTTAAATATGTGCTCCCAAAGCCAAAGGTAATCTGTTGTTCGTCTCTCCATCATGGCATCAATCAAATCTCTTGTTGCCATCAAAATGAAATTGGATAATGAATCAAGAAATTTGTGTGCTAGACAACAAAATCACCAAATAAGAGCATTAACTTCAATCGAACCACGTTAGCTGCCACTACTTTCAACTTGTAAGCATCTACCACATCTTTTTTTCCTTTTTGGGGGGGGGACAAAGAGATCATTTCATATCTCATTGAACTTCATAATGAAAACTCAGCTTCTAAAATTATCATATGGAGACAAATTTGTTTCCTCATTCAAGTTACTAGTAAAGACTATGAGAAGGATAACTGAGATGCTTAATATGGTTAAGACATTAGATGATGGACACATCCAGATGTTGAGGACAGAACACTCGCACATAGAAAGCAATCTTGCTAAGAGTAGAAAGGTACACCGAAAGTCTTGAGGAGAAACTGTAAGATGTACAGTGTCAATCTTAAGACCTTATAGGGGACGTATACATGATAACACAGATGACTTTCCTTTAACTCTGACATCATTAGCAAGCAATCAAAATAGGCATCCATTACACATGATAAATCCTTTGATTAAAATACAGACCAAAACCTAACACCTTCTGAAACTAATTTTAATTCAATATCACCTAAGTTCAATCCATAACCCCAACTTTCTATATCAAAATTTCCATTCACTGCTGACGAATTCTTGAATTTGCACAAAACTGAAAGTGAAAATATGAGAGAAAAAGAGACAAAGAGAGAAAGAGATTGAAGACTTACCTAGTTGTATTATCACTCAATAAGTCGCCTAATCCAAGCCAATGAGTTAGATGGTGGCCACAATGGTCAAATTACTATCAATTTCGAGCAAAACTATAGTCAATTTTCAACGAAATTCAATCAGCATGGCGTGGGGAAGAAGAAGATTCCTCCATGATTTGCTAAATCTCAATGCAAATAACTCACATTCATCCGTGAAAATCACATACTCAGAGGACTAAGAAGGCAATTGAGAACGATCCTAACACAAAAGAAGAAATTCCAGAACATAAACTAGAAATTTGGAAGATTGTGTGTTCTTCATAGCTAGGGTTTCGTAGGATGAATGTCTGTGTTGAGTGGAGCGAGCATGCGCCGAGCAGAACATTAATGGTTCAGCATTTCTATTCTTTTTTTTTATATATAGAAGGTTCAGCATTTCTTTTCAATTGTTTCTCAATTATATATATATATATATATATATATATATATATATATATATATATACACCAATTTCTTCCTATTAGATTTACTCACACAAGGACACAAGAGGGGGGAATTGTGTCTACCAGTTTTTTCCGATTTTCTCAAAACACTCGTCAGAACTATTTGAAATGCGTGTTTGCAGTAAAGCTACAGTATAATTGAGGAAACAGTAAAGAAGATAGAATATTTTTACGTGGAAAACCATCTCTGGCCCAACTAAGGTGTAAAAACCACGGCCTACTACTATAGGATTTCAGCAACATTTTCACTAAACGGGCCGAACACGTTACAACCGTAACACACGTGACTTAGTCTACCCAAGACTCTCGTTACAAACACACATCCGAAGTCTCCCAAGACTTGGATAAATACTCACGGACACAGCATCCACACGTCCCCTATAGACACAATGTCCAACGTCTACTAAGAATTGGACAACCTCTTATCACGGCGACAGAAAAGAGATAAAGAACACCTTACTTGAATGCTTCTAAATAAGCTGAGTGTAAGGTACAATATAACTCCTATGCCAATAATGAAGACTCGATTAAGCATTCATTTTGAAGGTTTTTCTCACAAAAAAATTCAGACTCAGAAAAGCAAATTTTAGCACTTGAAAATCGTGAAAAACCCTGAGAAATATTGAGGGAATCGGCTGCTTAAATAGTGGGATAAGTATGCTTGCCGTGCAAGGATGAGAGCAATCTCTACTTTTCTTAGCCATTCCCTAATCTGAGAGCTACCAATCTTCCTTATAGGATAGGATCACATATTTAGAGGATATTTTTTCCTTAGGAGATAAGATCAAATATTTAGAAAAGATATTTTTTTCTTAAGCGAGTAGGATTAAATCTTCTCACCAAATATTTGGAAAATATTTTGTCTCTTAAACAAGGGAAGAAATAGTTTTAGATTTTGACTGATATAAATTAATTCCAATTGTTTCCTGAAAAACGTCAGTCCAAAATCCTTTTAAGAAAAACGTTGAAATTCGAATTCTTATTCCCATCCTCAGAACACTGCAGACCTGGCCTCTTGGACCTATTCTGAGACAGTGTTCTAAAGTACTTAAAAAACCTTTTAAAGCAAATGCTAAGTCAGGACCTTCTAATTGGCATATTAACAAGAATTTAAAAAATAAAACCCATACTAAGCCTAAGATTCTTGTTATCAGCTGAACTCCTTGGACATAATTTTGATGTTCCATGCAATGCTCCATGCTCTGTGCTCAGAACTATTCTGAGGTAATGTTCTCAGACTTTTGTTATCAGCTGGGCACCTTGTGCATGTATCGACTTGGATGCTCCATGCTAATTTGAACCGCTCCAAGTATTTTTGGATCCTGTCTCAACACACAACTCACGCACAGCATATTGGCCGGTCCATTTGGATTGTTATCATCAAAACCTTACACATTAATAGGGTTAAAAATTTTCCCCATTTTGATGATGACAAACCAAATGACCATAAGTCATCAAGGACAATCAATAGTGAGACAGGGCAAAAATACATTAGTGCCAAAACAGTTACCTACCCTCACACTAGAGAAAAAGCAAGAGTTAAGAGGTCAACTTAAATAGGCAAACCAATCGAAACAAGGTCATACCCATCTTCCGCCTTTTGACATCATCGAAAAGGGTGAGGAGGCCAGAAGTTGAAATCCAGTGTGGATGAAATCACCACCAAAGCGGTAATGCGAGAAGTAACAGTGATACACTCAAGCATATGATACAGTAATGATATTGGCCATCTGAGTCACGCACAAACAAATAACACATGCAACAAGCAAAGTTATAGCATAAATGCATTAACCATCCAAAAACAGTCATAAACCATTAGTAGTCACATACATAACCAAGTGTTTGAAAAATAGCATTAGAAACAGGGAAAGGAACAGGTTCAGTAGAGGAAGGTGGAGGAGGGAATTTGGCTGTGAGGGCGAGAAGGGCACTCAGCATATCCTTGTGACGTTTTGCATTAAGCGTATTTTCCTCTGCAAGCACTTGCTTAACTTCAGCTATCTCCCCCTTCAATGTAATCTGGTCCTGCAGCAGTGTATCAATTGTGGGAGCACTGGATGTGGAGGCTTCACTGGGAACAGGTCTAAATGGTGTTTAGAGCTCCTGTTCTGAAGTTGCACTGCCGCCTTTTGTCACTTTGAAACCACACCCAATCAATGTGCTGTTGCCAATCTCGTCACTGACCTGAAAGCCTATTCTCTTCTGCAAGGGAATCCCAAATTTCTCAAACACTGATGTTAGCTAGAACCCATACCCCATGTCATGATCCTTGGATGTGTTGGCAAATCTCCCAATATGGCTATTTATGATTGCGGGCAAGTTAATTTGCTCACCCCTATCCAACAAATCAGTGTAGCATATGTCCATGGGATCAGCAAGGTTAAGTCCCTGGCCTCGGGGAACAATATTCTTAATCACAAACCAAAATAACAGTCAATACAATGGTATTATTTCTCCCTTTCTCACAAATTGGCACACAGTTAGATGGGGTTTTTGGGCTAGCTTTTGGGTCAATTCTAACAGTCGTTCTTCACCTAAGACGCTCTTGTCCTCTTACATATACACATCAAAACCTTCGGAGGACACCCTAAGTAACTCACCTAACTTCTTAGCATCAAACCGTAGGTCATGATTATTAACTGTGCTTGTTACCACTCTATTGGCGATAACACAGTTCGCATAGAACTCAGCCAAGTTTGGAACCGAACATTCTCTCTTAGTATCTGTGAACAAGTCCAACCACCCCTAGGCCTCTAACTTTTCTAAGAACACCCCAAGTCTCTGTTCCTAAAAGTATGACACCTTAATTACCTTCCCTCAAACCACAGATTTCTGGAGGAAATGCTCATATCTCTTACCAAGTGTCATGTTCTTCCTAACATTCCTTTTCTTTGGTTCATCAGATTCTTTAACCAGTTCTGACAATTATTTTGGGGCAACCCGTTTTTGAGTAGGTTTCTTGGATGGAACTGGTTTGAGGGGTATTTTGGAGGATTTATGGGCCGATTTGTTCTTATTGACAGGGCGTTCAATTCTGTCTTCTGGCATGGGCAGCACAGTGGGAGGACCCGAACTTCTAGTTCGAGGTCGTGATAAGGATGTAGTAAGAGGTACATTGGGTGAGGTAGCGGTCTTTCTTTTGCGTTAAAGGTCAGTTTGGTTGTGGTTTGGGGCTTGGTTGGAACAGTTCGTTTGAACCGCAAAAGTGGTTCATTCTCATCACTATCCTCAGCATCTTCAACAACAAATTCATTATCAGTATGCTCAACATCATAATCCTTTGACTCCCCAACTGATTCGGCCTCATTCCCTCTTAATCTAGACTCGGCGACAACCAGTTCATGCACCACAATCTCCCAACCCGTAATTGGGTGTACCAAATGTACCATATCAGGGTTCAAGTCTACTGATCTTAAGTCCAAACTCTTTAAGAACCCAAAAATAGAGGAAGTAATTGAAAAAGAAGGTGAGGGAGGTTTTTTTTCATACCAATCGACATCGTTTGTGGCGATAAAGGTATCGGTGATGTTCCCTCAGAACTCATCTCAATTCCGCCCCTTTTTCTTGATAGTTGGTCTCGTAGTGATCTTGGGTGAGAAGTCTTGCACTTGGAGGATGCTTGACCGCAATGAGTTCTTGCCATTGTGAAGATTTGACGATTTGAGGTGATTTGAAGTTAGGGTTTTGAAGGGGTTTAAGGAAAGAGAGGGAAATCATGTTCTTGGTAGAGAGAGAGAGGGATGGATGGATGGATGGATGGGTTATGGAAAGAGAATGGTTTGAATGCAGCACATCATTACACTAGGTATGGTATAAATTATAGGTTAGGTGTAATGAAAATGAAATTTCGATTCCCAAAAATCTTTTAATAACGCGACTTGGTTAGCACATGATATAAACAGTGGTCAGGTATGCTCCTAGAGCCTATTCTTACTATTAAAAGTTCGATGTCTCAGGACACTAAGGATAATATCATTAAACCTCAACAAGTTTCAGCATATTACATTCCACACATATGCCAGTAAGAGCACAAAAATTGAATGCATCCATTGTAACAATTTATTGGCCTAAAAACCCTTAACTAGTCAATCATTGCGGTTAAACAAGCATGCTCAAGTTCTTTTAATCATACCTAATTCAAGTCTGTTCCTCTCAAACTACTCTCTACTCAGTGCCTTGGTATAGATGTCAACAATTTGCTTATCAGTGGCACAAAAATTCATTGAAATTAAGCCTTTTTCAACATTGTCTCTCAAAAAATGATGACGTATGTCAGTATGCTTAGTCCTTTTATGTTGGCATGGGTTTTTAACAATGTTAATTGCACTTGTTTTATCACAAAATATAGGAATGCATTCCATGTCAACAGAAAAGTCCTTGAGTTGTTACCTTATCCACAACAATTGAGCATAACAAGAAGCAGCTGCTACATACTCGACTTCTGCTGTGGACATGGCAACGGAGTGTTGTTTCTTAGTTGCCCAAGAGACCAAACAGGGTCCAAGAAAATGAGCCATACTTGAAGGGCTTGTTCTATCAACCAAGAATTCAGCATAATCCGCATCAGCATACCCAATGAGTCTAAAATTGCACCCTCGAGGATACCATAAAGCTAAGTCCAAGGTTAATAGTTGTAAATGTTTCCTCATAATCAATCCCCTCTTCTTGGTTGTAACCCTGAAACACCAACCTGGCCTTGTTCCGAGTGACTGTTCCGAATTCATCCAGTTTGTTCTTGAACAATCACTTGGTGCCAATTATCGATCTGTCCTTAGGCCTTGGTTCAAGGTGCTAAACCTTGTTCCTTTCGAGCTGATGAAGCTCTTCTTGCACAGCAGTAACCCAGTCAGAATCTGTAAGGGCTTTATAAATATTCTTTGGCTCAATGTTAGATTAAAAAGCATAGAAAGCACATAAGTTTCTAAGTTTGGATCTGGTTTGCACCCTTGTATTAATGTCAGACATAATCTGGTCAAAAGGGTGCGAGCTCTGGTGCTTCCAGGGTTGTCGAATAAATGGATCTACAGATACACTTACCAATCTCTCCTGGGTATTTGGTGAAACAGGTTCTGGAAATGTTCTGGTGCCTATTCCCATATTAGTTCGGTAATAATTGGGTTGAGTGGGTCGGTTCTGTTCAAGTTCAGCAATGCTTCCCCCTAACTAGTTTGCTCCCTGCCCACCTTCCAAATTATCAGTTCCAGGACATAGTTCACCTTCAAGAGCCTTACCTTTGTCAACTATGAAGCTTTGAGCGAGTAAGAGGTCTTTTCTTACAAGACCAAGTTTAAACTCTTCTTCCTGTGTATCATGCTCAACCACAGAGTTAGTCTCATCAAACAATACATACCTCTTCCCTCCTCTACTTGTGATCCTCATAGGACCACACAAATCAACATGTAGCAGTTCAAGAGGTCGAAAAGTACTAACACAGTTCTTTGACTTGAAAGAAGTTCTAACTTACTTTCCTCTAGCACAAGCGTCGCACACCTTGTCATCATTGTACTTGATGGAAGGTAGTCCGACTACTAGATCCTTAGAAACAACTTTATTCAAAACAGAAAGGCTTGCATGACCTAGCATCTTGTGCCAAAGCATAACATAGTCATCAAGAGCACTTAAACAAGTCAAATGATTTTGAGGAAGTGAAAGAACACACACTTTATACACATTTTTGTATTGCTTCCCCCTCAACACAACACCACCAGAATTAACATTGGTAATCAAGCATTGATCTAAAGAGAATTTAACATGATTACATCTATCGCACAATTGAAACACACTTAGCGAATTATGTTGTAACCCATCAACCAAGTACACATTATCAATAGAGTGAGAGAGTGATTTACCTATCTTACCTACACTGATAATTTTTTCATATTTGCCGTTTTCAAATGCCACTCTCCCTCCATCAAAGGCTGTAAGTGAGAGGAAGTTTGATTCGTCTCCCATCATGTGCCTTGAGCAACCACTATCCAAGAACTATAGTTGATTGCCTCCTCTCACTTTAGCCTGTAAAATAGCTAAGTGTTTGTCTTGAGAACCCAGATCCACTTGGGTCCTATTTTCTTTGACATGGAGGTTAAGTCATCTTTTCTAATCCATACTTGTTTAACATACAATGAGTTTCTCTCCATGGCTCTTTTTCTCAAAGGACAAGCACAGCGATAACGACCAGTTTTTCCACAGTGAAAACAGATTATATTTTCTTGAAGTCCAACACATTTTTTGTTTACTGGTTTAGTGACACTCCTACTCACAAATCCTAGTCCTTTTTTATTACAACTATGGTGAGTGTTTAACCAATTAAGTGCTTCTGAGGAACTGTTCCAACGCCTGTTCTGAACAAGGTCAAATTCGGCCTTATGGAGCTTTTCAAGCAACTGACTGTTTTCATTTATCAGGGCTTCTATCCTGAATGCTTCTGAGGAACTGTTCCTGTGCCTGTTCTGAACGAGGTCAGATTCAGCCTTATGAACCTTTTCAAGCAACTGATTGTTTTCACTTACCAATAATTCTATCTTTAAGTTCCAGTTCTCGGGACTCTTCTTCCAGCTTTGAGATATCAGTCTTAAACACTTCTTCTCTCTTGTTCATTAGTTCTTTTAGTATGTCAACGTCCTTGCTTAAGGTAAAAGTTCTTTTATCTTGTTCAGACGTGAGAATCTCATTTGCTTGCTCAAGTTCTTGTATGGTTTTTTCAGGCATTCAAACATCCCTTTTTAACTTGGAACAAGTATCTTTAAGCGTACAATTCTCAGTACTTATTGCCTCACATCCATCCATTAAGGAAAACAATAATTTTAGAATTTTTGCTTTTTTAAAACCACGTACCTTTTCCTTGAATTGGGACCTGCTCTCGTCCAATTCTGAGTCAACTCCGGATTCGCTTCTGGCTATGAGCGCCAATGCAACAGCTTCGTCTTGAGAGGTATCCTCTTCTTCTGAAGTTTCACCCCATGCTGCTACCATAGCTTTAGTGAAGTGCTTAGCAGAACTACTAAGCTGTGGCTTCTTTCCGCGGTTTCGGAACTGTTCTAACACCTGTTCTTCCTTCTGCATGGGGCAATATTTTACAATGTGGTCATGCTTTCCACATCTGAAACACCCAGAGGCTTGGTCTTGGTTGCTGTTCCTTGCTTTGCTGGTACTCCCCTTCTTGATACTCTTTTCAACTTTCTTGAAGATTTTCTTGAACTTACGAGTTACCAAGGCCATTTCTTCCTCATTCAAGTCCGAATCATCACTTCCTATGGCCTTTAGGGCAAGGCCTCGATCTTTCTTTATTTCCTCTTTCATCTGGGAGTTTTTCCTCAACTCGTAAGTTTGAAGGTTCCCAATGAGCTCATCCAAAGAGATTTCGTCCATCTTTTTTACTTCCTAGATGGTTGTAACTTTCATTTCCCACGAATGAGGCGAAAATCATAGGATCTTCCTTACCAATTCCTCAGTGGTAAAGGATTTTCCCAAGGATTTCAACTCACTAGTGATGTGGGTAAAATGTGTATACATATCAATCACTGTCTCTTTGTCACTCATTTCGAACGGTTCGTACTTTCTCATCAGCAGCTTGATCCTGGACTGTTTGATTTGGTTGGTTCCTTCGTGAGCCACGCGAAGAGAATTCCATATCTCCTTTGCCGATTCACACTCTGAGATACGAGCGTACTCGTCCGGTCCAAGGCCTTAGCATTTTTCTCCATCTTTTTGAAGTCATCTGAGTCAAACTCATTTGACTTCTTAGGAACTATTTTGCCATCTTCTGTGGTTTTCATTGAAATGTAAGGACCATTCTCAATGATCATCCACAGCTCATAATCACTAGCTTGAATGTAATTTTCCATGCGGTTTTTCCACCAATTGTGATGTTGCCTATTAAAGTATGGTGGTCGAGTCATAGATTAACCCTCTAAGATTCCTTGTGGTGCAGTCATCTTTTCAGGATCTCTCAAGGTGTTAGCCTAGGTGTGAGAACTCTACTCTGATACCACTTATTAGATTTACCCATACAAGGATACAAGAGGGGGGTGAATTGTGTCTACTAGTTTTTTTTCGGTTTTCTCAAAACACTCATCAGAACTGTTTAGAACGCGTGTTTACAGTAAAGCAGAAACAAGTATAATTATAAAAACAGTAAAGGAGACACAATATTTTTACGTGAAAAACTACCTATGGCCCAACTGAGGTGTAAAAACCACGATCTACCACCATAAGATTTCAACAACACTTTCACTAAATGGGTCGAACACGTTACAACCGTAACACACGTAACTTAGTCTACCCAAGACTCTCATTACAAACACACATCCAAAATCTCCCAAGACTTGGACAAATACTCACGGACACGTCCCCTACGGACACAACATCCAATGTCTACCAAGACTTGGACAACCTCTTATCACGATGGCGGAAAAGAGATAAAGAACATCTTACTTGAATGCTTCTAAATAAGCTAAGTGTAAGGTACGATGAAACTCCTATTATGCCA
Source organism: Carnegiea gigantea (assembly GCA_029747015.1). Lineage (NCBI taxonomy): Eukaryota > Viridiplantae > Streptophyta > Magnoliopsida > Caryophyllales > Cactaceae > Carnegiea > Carnegiea gigantea. The sequence continues at coordinate 108,971 of JAKOGI010002227.1, forward strand.
ATAATGAAGACTCGATTAAGCACTCTTTTTAAAGATTTTTCTCACAGAAAAATTCAGACTCAGAAAAGCAATTTTAGCACTTGAAAATCGTGAAAAACCCTGAGAAAAGTTGAGGGAATCGGCTGCTTAAATAGCGGGATAAGTATGCTTGTCGTGCAAGGATGAGAGCAATCTCCACTTTTCTTTGCCATTCCCTAATCTGAGAGTTACCAATCTTTCTTATAGGATAGGATCAAACATTTGGAGGATATTTTTTCCTTAGGAGATAAGATCAAATATTTAGGAAAGATATTTTTTTCTTAAGCGAGATAGGATTAAATCTTCTCACCAAATATTTGGAAAATATTTTGTCTCTTAAGCAAGGGAAGAAATAGTTTTAGATTTTGACTGACATAAATTAATTTCAATTGTTTCCTGAAAAATGTCAGTCTAAAATCCTTTTAAGAAAAACATTGAAATTCGAATTTTTATTCCCAGCTTCAGAACACTATAGACCTGGCCTCTTGGACCTATCCTGAGACAGTGTTCTGAAGTACTTAAAAAACCTTTCAAAGCAAACGCTAAGTCAAGACCTTCTAATTGATATATTAACAAGAATCTAAAAAATAAAACTCATACTAAGCCTAAGACTCTTGTTATCAGCTGAACTCCTTGGACATGATTTTGATGTTCCATGCAATGCTCCATGCTCTGTGCTCAGAACTGTTCTGAGGCAATGTTCTCAGACTCTTGTCATCAGCTGGGTTCTTTGTGCATGTATTGACTTTGATGCTTCATGCTCCTTTGAACCGCTCCAAGTATTTTCAGATCCTGTCTCAACACACAACTCAAGCACAGCATATTGGCTGGTCCATTTGGATTGTTATCATCAAAACCTTACACATTAATTGGGTCAACACTTCCCTCTAATAATTTTAACTTAGGAGGGAAAGTGTACTTTAATTTTCTGATTTTTATATATATCTTCTCTCCCCACTTTATGTAAATTCCCTCTCATTGACAATACCGACGAACATTATAAATATAATAATGACCTACTTTTTTATTCGTTATCTAATGATGATTTTTTGATAAACTTAAAAGATAAAAAATCACTTTTGCTGTTATTAAGAACATTTAACAATGAATTTTATGTTTGGTCGTTAAAAATCTAATTTCTAGTAGTGCACTCATTTCTCCTTCCACGCCTTTAGGTTGTCCTTGAGCAGTGTGTCCTCCTTTCCAATGCTCCTTACGCACCTTTAGCCCCCAAGGGGCTAAGGATTACTAAGCACCGCCCTAGACTAGTCGTTACACCTTTAGCTCCCTAAGGCTAAGGATCGCTAAGCACAGTCCTCGGTCGATCGCTGCACTACGCCTCTGGCCTGAGGGGCTAAGGTTGTCCTTGAGTTGGGCCTCTATACGCCCAACACTCCTGGGCATCCTCTTGCCCACCGCTCCTTGCACTTCTAAGGTCATCCTCGAGCAGGGCGTTTTCTCGCCCAACGCTTCTTATACGCCTTTAGCCCCAAGGGGCTAAGCCTGCCTTTGAGCGAGCATCCTCCTTCCCAACACTCCTTACTCACCTTTAGCCCCCAAGGTTATGAGGATTGCTAACCACCTCTCTACATCGCTCATTACACCTATAGCACCCCGGGGCTAGGGATCGCTAAGCAGGGTCCTAGGCTGGTCACTACACCGTGCCTTCAGCCCAAATGGCTAAGGGCGTCCTTGAGCCAGGAGTCCTCTAGTCCAATGCTCCTTGAGTTGGGCGTCCTCTCATCCATAATTCCTTCCACGCCTTTAAGATTGTCCTTGTGCGGGGTAGCCTCCCGCCTAATACCCCTTACACACTATCAGCCCCCAAGGGGCTAAGAATTGCTAACCACCACTCTAGACTGATGTTACACCTTTAACTCTGTGGGACTAAGGATCGCTAAGCACGGCTCTAGGCTGGTCGCTACACCATGCCTTTGGCCTAAGGGCCTAAGGTCTTCCTTGAGTTAGGCCTCTAATCACCCCACGCTCCTTGAGTTGTGCGTCCTATTACCCATCGCTCCTTACTTCCTTAAGGCCGCCTATGAGCTGGGCGTCTTCTCACTCATCGCTCCTTTCGTGCCTTTAAGGCCATCCTTAAGCGGGGAGTCCTCTCGCCCAACGCTTCTTGAGCTGGGCGTCTTCTCGCCCATCGCTCCTTCGGTGCCTTTAAGGCTATCCTTAAGTGGGGCATCCTCTTGCCCAATGCTCCACACACACCTTTTAGCCCCTAAGGGTCTAAGGGTCACTAAGTACGACCCTATGTCGGTCGCTGCACCTTTAGCCCCCTAGGGGTTAAGGGTCGCTAAGAATGGCCCTAGGTCGGTCGTTACACCTTTAGTCCCCAAGGACTAAGGATCACTAAGAGTAGCCCTAGACTGGTCTAGCTGCACTGCGTCTTTAGCCTAAAGGGCTACGGTTGTCCTTTAGTTGGGCTTCTACTTGCCCAATGCTCCTTGAGCTGGGTATCCTCTTGCCCATCACTCATTGGCCTTTAGGGTCATCCTTGAACTGGAAGTCCTCTTGCGTATTGCTCCTTGTGCCTTTAAGGCCGTCCTTGAGTTGGGCATCCTCTCGCTCATCGATCCTTTTAGGCCTTTAAGGTCATCCTTGAGTGGGGTGTCCTCTCGCCCAACACTCTTTACACCTTTACCTCCCAAGGGGCTGAGGATCACTAAGCACGACCCTAGGCCAGCCGCTACGCCTTTAGCCCCCAATGAGCAAAGGGTCGCTAAGCACAACACTAGGTTGGTCACTACACCTTTAGCCCCCGAGAGGTTGAGGGTTGCTAAGCACAATCCCTAGGTCGGTCGTTGCACCTTTAGCTCCTAAGGGTTAAGGATCACTAAGTATGGCCCTAGGCTGGTCGCTGCACCACACCTGTGGACTAACCGGCTGAGGTCGTCCTTAGGTTGGGCCTCTACTCACCTAACACTCCTTGAGTTAGGCGTCCTCTCACCCATCAGTCCTTGTACCTTTAAGGTCGTCCTTGAGCTAGGTATCCTCTCGCCCATTGCTTCTTACGCCTTTAAGGTCATCCTTAAGTTGGGCGTCCTTTCACTCATCACTCTTTTCGTGCTTTTAAGGTCATCCTTGAGTAGGGCATTCTCTCGCCCATCGCTCCTTTCGCACATTCAAGGTCATATTTGAGCGGTGCATCCTCTAGCGCATCACTCCTTTGACGCCTTTAAGGCTGTCTTTGAGTGAGGCGTCCTCTCGCCCTACGCTTCTTATGTGCCTTTAGCACCAAGAGGCTAAGGTCATCCTTAAGCCAGGCGTTCTCTCGCCAATGCTTCTTGAGTTGGGCATCCTCTCGTCCATCGCTCCTTTTGCACCTTCAAGGCCGTCCTTGAGCAGGGCGTTCTATCGTCAAATGCGCCATATGCACCTCTTGCCCCAAGGGGCTAAAGTCATCCTTAAGTTGGCCTTCTCCCCACCCAACACTCTAAACAAACCTTTAGCCCCAAGGGGCTACAGACGACCTTGAGCTGGGCATCATGTCGGCAAATGCTCCTTATGTGCATTTGCCCCCTAATGGCTCAGGTTGTTCTTGAGTAGGGTTTCCTCTAGCCCGACACTTCTTTCGTGTCTTTAACCAAAGAGAAAGAATGATGAGCAAGTTCCAAACCTCAAAACACACCATAGGGATTATATTAATTTCATATCCCGCCTACCCACCTCAGAATGCGTGCAGGTAAAATGTGAGGGGCTACATGATTTGGAAAAATATGGGCCATATGCCTTCACCACAACAAGGTGCCTAGGAAAGACAAGTTAAGAAACTCACACATTTGTTTGAGTTAGCAAAAGAGGCCCAAATAGGTCAGAATAAAGGAAAGTTATCAAATGACCATCTTACCCTTGAGTTACTCTGGCTATAAATAGACACCACCATCATCTCTAGCACATGATTCAAGGCATCACAAGAATTCGTATCGTCAAAGCATATTCTTAGGCAATAGTGTTGTTAGATTTCTTTATTCTCAAAGTTGCAATCTTTAAAGCTCTATTCTTTATGAATTCCTTCCCGATCTCTGACTTGATCGTTGAAGGGGCATTCCTCAGGTCCACACCTGAGATCTACCTTTTTTTTGCAAGTCATGAGCTTTAGGCCGAGTTGACTTCGAAGGTTGCCACGCATAAGTCCACTCTTCCGACACATCATAAAAATTAGTTTCTCTAAAAACAAGACCCATATTGATTATAAGTTGTTGAAATATATCTCATATTAAAAAATCATATTCATCGCGAAATACACTTGGTTAAGGGTCCTAGTTAACTATTAAAAAGCTAGTCTTTTTTAGGACGTGTTATTTTCAACTTACCATAAGTACCTATCAACAATCTTTAGAACATTTTAGCACAATTCAGCATAAATGAATCATTTAACATCAATTAGCATAATTCACCACAACTCAACACTATTCAACACTTGTAAAAGGTACTTATAGATTAGGTTGTGATTAAACCCTAGTTACTTAATTGTTTATCAATAATTGGACTTATTTTACTATTGATGTAAATATAATTATTATTGTAATTGTAAAATTCATTGAACGTTACTGGTTATTAATTTTCCAAAATTACATAATTATTTTAAGAACATAATTGAAATTGACATGCAATTTTTTAAAAAGCATACTTATAACAAAAAAATTAATTATTGACTAACAACTTTCAACTCCAATTTATATTAATGTAACTATCTACCACATCTTAGCAATTTGTATTTGTGATAAAAAATTAATCAAGGTGCGGTGAAAGATATTAAAGTGGATGCATAAATTGAAACCTCATAATCATGTTTACATTATTATATAGCAAGTTTTACATTTGAAAAGTTTATTTGACTTCAAGAGAAGGGTATGACAATCACTCTAAGGGTATCGTATATGGCAAAAAATTACAATCCTCATACATTTGACGCATGCAATAAAGTTGCAATGAATGAACTCTGAGCTGCACTTGTTAACAACATTTTGAACTCTATGGCATGTTGAAAAGCAAGTCATAAATTATAGTTTTACTCTATATTCTATTTTATATTTATGGTATAACGTATTGAATTCTTAATCCTCAATTTGTAATGGTGACTTGTTATGTCAACTTCAAACAGTAGGAGTACTTGCAAATTTTTCGCATATTATACATAAATTAAAAAAGGTCATTCATAAATTAATTTACAACAATAGTAGTATATATACAACTCATTGGAATATTTATATATTCTGTCACAAGACAAATACATATTAATTTACAATAGCTCATATTGACTGTAACACATTTAAAATACTTTATAAATACATTTGTTGGCTTAGTTAAAATTGCATATAAATGAATGTTATACAATTCAACACAATTAAGATGTTTCTACATAGTTAAGCAATAAAGACTAATAAGTACGTATGATAAGTACAAAAAAGCATGCATTTAGGGTGTGTTTGGTAGGGGGTAAAATCATTTTTCCGAAAAATAATTTTCCGATTTTACGCTGTTTGGTAAAAAACGAAGGGGAAAATCATTTTCAGGGGAAAATGATTTTACCCCATAGGAAGGAAAATAATTTCCCCTAAATTTGGCCGTAAAACACTTTTCCTCTCGCCTCCTCCTCTTCGAAATACAGCCGACTCTCTTTCTCTCTTCGAAACACACCACCTTCGAATCGATTTGAATCTCTCTCTCTTCGAATTTTTCTCGGCTCCTCCTCTCTCTCTCTCTTCTTGCTCGAAGTTTACTGGAAGCAACGCAGTCCTGGTCATGGCATTTCTGCAAGCAACGGGTGCTAGTGTCTTGAATCTGTTCTATTTTTAGGGTTTCTGCTCGAAAAAGTGAAGGCCTTTGATTTCTTTAGTAAGTATCTCAAATTTGTTTCATTGAATTTGGTTTGATTTTTCAGTAAGTATCTCGAATCTGTAAGCATTGGTTGCTAGGGTTTCGATTCGATTCTTCAGTAATTGGTATTGTGATTTTGGAACCCACGTCAGGTATTTCTTTCTTCAGTAAGTATTTCTAGCATTCTGGGTGTCTAAGTTTGAGGTTTCAGTTTCCCAATTTCTCTATTCTTGTCTTCAGATCTATTCTTATCTAATTTTGTTGTTGATTTGGGTTTTGGATCTTTGTTGAATTCGGCCAGTCATTCCCTGCTTGTTAGACCGAATTGCCCTGAGTTGAATACATGACAGTGGCAGTGGATAAAGGGTTAGAAGTTTAGAGAATGGATTCACTGTTTCTGAAAAAATATTCCGAGAAATCTCTGTGGTTAACTTAGCGTCCAATTTTGGTATTGTTTAATACTTGTGAGGATCTTTGCTAGGAGACTGGAAGGTTTGTGTTCTACGTATGCAGCACCCAAATAAAAGGGTAGTCCTTATGTCCTTTTTGTTAAAATCTATCACCTTTGTTTTCAATTTTTTTGTGAGTCCATTATAAACAAGGTCTACCTAAGAATGAACATAGTTGTTAGGCAGGCTTCTTGTTAGGTAGGCCTCTATTTGACTGCAATTAGTACTTTTTGAATGCAATCACTGGATTTTGATCTTTCAAATGGCATTGTTACAAGAGTAATATAGCATTAGCTGTAGATATTCTATTGTTACGTGTTCTGTATCCCCTCTTGTAGTCCTTATTTGCTTAACTTACAGCTATTTCCCTGGTTAGCGACATATTTTCCTTTTCTTGCCGCCCCCCCCCCAAAAAAAAAAACCTTCCAATGTGACCAGAGTGTTCATATTAGTTATTTTGCTTCGAATTTTCATCTTATCTATCAACCCCCTGTACATAGGACTAATGGCCCTATTAAAATCATCTTTGCCTGGTTTTGCTTTTGGCTTATTTGAGACAACATAAATTGTGAATGAGAACCCGTGATGACGGTTTGAAAATTCAAAACATCTCCTCCCAAATGACAGAAGTGGCTATAACTCTCCAAAAGATTTCTAAATCTAAGCTCGATGTCGACCTTCTTTATCAGAAAGTGATGAAAACTGAAGGGTTTGAAGAAGACTTTTTGGCTAGTGTTTTCGATCATCTCGTCGAGCATGAGAACCTTGCAAAGGGCTTTCTAGCAAAGAGCGACAAACTGAGGAAACTTTGGATTGAAAAATTCAAGGAAAACAATTGAATGATGTTGACTCTTTTTCCCCCTTACCCTTCTTTGGCTAAGGAAAAGAACAATATTATTATGACTTTGTAGCAAACAATTGACTGATATAAGGTCTGTTTGATTTTGATGACTTTGTAGCAAACAATTGGCTGGTTATATATTAGGTTAGCTTATTCGTAGCAGCAGAAAATGATTTTTATGACTTTGTAGCAAACAAATGATTTTTCATTCTACCAAACAGCAGAAAATGAAAGTATAAAATCATTTTCCTTGGGAAAATATTTTCCATGGAAAATGATTTTCCAAGAAAATGATTTTACTCCCTACCAAACACAATTAATAGTGATTTAACTAATTATACTAATATAACTTGGGTTTTGATCCGTGGTTACATCAAAGCCACTCATGACAGTCTATTAAGAAGCCCTTTGACTTGAGCCCTTGGGGATTAAACAGCCCATTGTTCACGAAGGCTTGGTGTCGTGTATCATTCCAACTTGCAATGCAAGCAAGCATCCCTATGGGCCAAGTCAATTAAGCACGATTTGAATCCGCTGGTCAATGAGCCTGATAGGGGTTCAACCCCATCCCCAACAGCGTACGTTTCACCGAATATTTTATTGTATTCCATCAAAAGGACAAAAGAAATCTTTTTTAAAAAGAAAAAATTCAATCTTTTCGTTAAAACTCAAGAAGAGGAAAGAAGTGAAACATTTCTACTCCACCTCATCACCCCATTATTTCCAAAGGGTGAAAATTCAAGTTGAAAATCTGATAAAGTTGACCCACAATTTAGCATCAAATCTAGATAACTAAAATTCTAACCCAAAATAAGAAACTTGACGTAGAAAAAATATAAAATTCATACCAAAATTAGCCCAAATTAACAATGATTTGACCCAAACACGAACAAAAATGACCCAACTTTAAACTAACCTGACTCAAATCCGAACCAACCAAACTCAGATTCCAAATCTTCGACGAGCTCACAAGCTCGAAAAAAGCAACTGCAATTGTTGGGTGTGAAGCAAGGATTCAATTTCAGCTTTGGTCGCGATACGACAAAATCGTTCTAATACCGCAATTGCATTCCATATCGCGGCATAAAAACGCGTTTCAATCAACTCCAAAACTTTTCCAATACGACCGTTTCTTCGCGGTTCGGCCACATTTATAATCCATGGTGGGAAGGGAAGGGGTGAATAAAAGAGGCAGCAAATTATCAAAATTACCAACGGTTTGGATCGCTAGTTTGCAACAAAAAACAACCCAAACTGAAACACATTCCAAAATCCAAACGATCTAGAAACCATCGTGGGATCGATCTTCACACCCCCCCCCCCCCCCCAAAAGGGGGAAAAAAGGGGGGGGGGGATCAACGTCAGCGTGGATCATGGCTTTAACTCTCCAACCATCACAAACAGCACTGTGTCCTCTAAGAGTCAATCGTGCATGAAGCAGAATCAAGTTTGTTGAGCCAATCCACTCTCAGAAGACTCAGTTGTCCATCTACCGGTTTGAGATCTCATTCCAAACAGAATTCGAGAAAATCACATTCCCAAGGACTTCAAAATTTCACATACATCGAAGAATGAATATATCCAAAGAATCAGGCACCAGGGAGTTATAGATATCGTGTAGATATGCTCAGTGAAAAGGTCCCTAGACAACAGTAATAAAACAGAAAGCAACTGTAAAAAATACAATTGACTGACTTCTAAGAGACATAGATGATGTAACTTAGCTCACTGAAAAAGTGCAGAGCAAAAAGAGGAGGGAAAAAAAATTAGCAGATCTCATTGAAGAAGTGCATCAGGAAGCAACTTACAGAAATGTGCAAAAACTGTGCAGCAAGTTAGAATCTTATGCAAAGACAAAGGAAGAGAATGATGACAATGAATCCAACTTTTGTCACTTTCATACTGCTGTCAGCATCAAAGTGATGCATAATTCACCTTTTACCATCATCCTATTATATGTCCACTGGGAACTCCTGGGATCTACTTCTTCCTTACCTGCATCCTTACGTGGACCGTGGATATCTTCCGGTGATCTGAGGGGGCATCTGCCGCTGCCTTCCCAGCCACTGTTTTAAAACAGATCAGACTATTACAGGCAACATTGTATCGCTCACAACAACAATGAAGTAAGAACATAAAATGTTCAGATTTTGGCAGGCCGAATAATTTTTAAGCACTTATTGAAGATGCAGCTAGCATGATCTCTTAATAGTAGAAAAGACCATTCCCGCACTTTGCATCAAACCTGCAAAGCATTCTACACTCTCATTGACAGCTAAAATAGCCTTAGACAGGCTGCTAAAGAAAAGTATAATGGTAAGTTATCAAAGGTTTGAATTCATAGAGCCATGCACAGCAAATAATGTATACAAAGCAGCACCTCGTATTGCCCAGTCGGTGTGTGGGGGAAGAGGGGTTTGAAGGTGTGAATGGTCTTCAAAAGCAGCCTATCAACTTGTTTCAAGATGTCAAGGACAAGGTCACATATATTCGACCTCCCCGTACTTACTGAGGGCTTTTCAAATGTCCGACCTGTTAAAAGCTTCCAGCAAGCAAACAGATCTGTACCTGTAGGATTCAAATTCAATCACATTTGATTATTTATCATCAGATTCTTCAACCTACTATGCCCCAATTATGATTTATGAAAAATAATGTTGCTCGTATTCAGCAAGTAGTAAACATGTAACACAGACCCATGTCTCGGAGCAACACATCAGATATTGACTACCAGTCTAAAACCATGACCACCACACTATAATGGAAACAAGATAATCAAATACTCTAGGCTCCGTGATACAGTTCACCACAGAAAGGGAACCGGTAAGAGTCGAACCCTGGCTCTGTCAGCTTGTCAAAGAGAGTTGAATGACCATCTTGCAGTTGCAAATAAGGGGCACTTCTGATTGATCGAAGGACATGTAAAAAATATAAAAATCACTGTCAAGAGCTTATCACCAAAACAACACTTGCTGTAACCAAGTTTTACTTACATAACAATTAACTGAACGTATTACATGAAAAATCAACACAAACATGAGCACCGAGAAACAAGAAATAAAATTCCGCAATATAGACTAAGCTGAATGCACATCTATAATATCGGGAGGATTGGAAGGGGAAAGACACAACTCATTGGGAGAAATAAGACAAAAATTCAATTGATCCGAAAAATAGGGATTCACAATCATTGCTATCTTTCTACTATAGCAGGAAATCTGGGATTTCAGTTATTTGTACAATACTTGAGGCACCTCCTTTCCCATCTCCCTTGTGCCTACTGTGACGATGATGACTGCTCTTCTTCTTTTCTTTGCGACTGTTTTCTTCTCTCCTCTCATCATTTTTACCATGACCATGTTGTCTCCTCTCCTTGCCATGAGCTTTATGCTTGCTTCTTCTAGAACTTGGATTTCCAATATCAGAACTTTCTACAGTAACAGAATTTTCCCTTAGATCAAGAGGACCATCACTGATCAGTTTTTCCTTCCCTTTCCATTTGCTAGGTGGATCAGCACCATATGATGAAATAGATACATCTTCATTGCCCAAAAGAACATCCCTCACGGCACCAGATAGCATGTCGTTTTGTGATTCTAACTTGTTCGTTGGAATGAAATTTTCACCCTCATCCAGTTTGACAACAATAGGCCTGGGTTTTGCACGGTGTGGCTTTTTCTTAACAGTAAGAGATTGCTCAGTCAATTTCACAAGATCATTCATCTCATCATGACGATCACCTTCAACTTTCTCTCCACTGGCAGGCGGGTAATCAGCTGATGCTGCACCATCCTTCTCTGAAGGAAGATAATATAAACCATGCCTCTGGCGATGCTCTGCGAGCAAGGATTCAGATTTTGTTGACGACTCCGACTCTTCTTTAAATTGGCCATTAGAAGTGAGAGGAAATCCCTTATCCCCATAGCGAGACATTCCAAGAGAGAATGAAGATGGTTGCAGTTGAATGTCATGGTAAATTGTATCCAATTCACTCAGATCCTCCTGGAAAGTAAGGCCATCGGGTAACGGAACTCTAGCTTGAGCACTTACTGAGACCGGACCCAGCTCTTCAGAACATAGATCAGTAATCAGTTTCACGATCTCAGAGGTTTCAGATTCTTTCTTCCCAGAGTTCTCTTCATGGAGAACAGAACAACCAAGAACATATCGTTTCACTAACTGTACCAAACCAAGAACGTTTCTTGCCCTCTCTTGCACTTCCACTTCATGGCTGCAAGATAACGACTCCATTGCTGTTTGAATAAAATTCAACAATTTCACAACTGATTCTTGGGAAGAAGTTTCTCTTCCAGACACTGCCAAGGAAACAGGCTGCCCTCGTGCAACAGCTTCATCCCCATTTTCATCAACAGACCTACTAGAATCCCCGGCACAAAATCTATGTCCAGAGTTTGTCATCGATCCATATGTTGCCAAACTATTCCCTTCCAATAGCTGCGCCTCAATCATGGGAGATGAACCTCCCTGAGTCCTATCTCCAATTAGTGAAGAAGCACCTTCATCTTGCTGCCAGAGATTAGACTGAAGGAAAAACACCAAAATCTTGAATGCGGACTGAATGTAGACAGCTCTTATTGATGGTGGCAATAGATTAGTCCGTGGCTGCAACAAAGCCTCTATCAATTCAATTGGGTTCCTTGAAAACTCAACATACTCACCTGAAACCCAGGCAGCAGCAGATAATATCCTGTGCAAGAACGGATTACCAAGTAAAGCAGGATCAATTAAGAGGTCACGGCCAACATTGACGAGCTCTGGTCTGGCATCCTTGACCCTCATGCCAATATCAATCAGTTGGCTCTCAATCTCTTCACCCACTTGACAGTGTGGGATCCTAGACATTTCGCCAAGAAGTGAAACGTACCAATCAAAATCAAAAACTATCTCGTAATAATTCCTTGAACAAGTGACTAGTATTGATCTGAGAATCTCATTACAAAATTGCGGGTCAGACTTTAGGGCATAATTCAGCAAAACCTTGGTAATCTCAGCAACATTGTCGTCAGACACCATGGCCATGAGAAGGCGCAAAGATGCCAATTTAATGTCAGGATCCACATCACTAAGAGACTTGACAACAGCTTCTTGATTCTCCAGGACAGCCCACGAGTGTCTAGATGTAAGATCAGAAAGTGCTTGCAAACCAAGATACTTCAGATTAGGATCATCATCAACTAAAAACTCTTTAACCTTCGACACCGCAAGCTTCATTGCAGATTCATGATCACTCAAGCCATTCACCACCGTCCGAATACACTCGAACAGCAAAGACTTTGCCATGGTCCGCCTCATAATTTCACAAATTGGTTCAACTATCTTCCTACCCAACCGAGGCTCAAGAGGAGCCAACTTAGCAAATATCTTCAACACCTTAATAAGCACCCAATTATTCCTACAATCAAGCAAAACGCGATAAAACTCGGGTGCCAATGGCAAATAAGTTTTTGGGTCCTGCAAAGTAAGCTCACAAAAGACCCCAACAGCTGAACACACAGCCTGAGGATCAGAACTCTCTAAATTCTCAACCAGCCTCTTAAAACACACTCTAACAGCATCTGGGTACTTGCTAAAAACCCTCAAAATCACAGCAATCGCCTTCTTTTTAACATAACTCCTAGTACTAGACAGTAATGTGAACAAATCATTGCATAAATCTCTGCACAAATCAGTTGTACCAATAACAGAGAGGCATTGGAGGGCAAGGCTGACCTCAAAATCATTTGGGCTAGAAAGATCCTTCCTGAACTGATTGGTCATCAGAAGAAGAACCTCTGTGTCCTCATTGAAAGAAGCTGAGGCAGATAAATACCCAATTTTTTTGAGAGAAAACCGGGGGTAGCTGATGACTTCCACCGCATGAAAGGCAGCCCAAGACATGTCATAACCATAGAGAGATGAAAGATAAGTAAGCTTCAAAAGAGCAGTGGACTTGGTGTGAGGGTCGGTGGACTTAATCTCTTTGCGAATCTCATCCATGGCTTTTGAGAGAAAAGCTGAAATGGGTGTTGAAGCGTCAGGCGAATGGATGCGAATTCCCTTGATTAAGTCCTCCAATGAGCGCTGGAAAAGGGTGTCCATGATTGACGAGTTCGCCATGCTTTCTGAGAGATGGGTTAATGAATTGAAGAAGGGTTTTGGTGTCACGCCATTTCCGTGGTTGATGAAGAAGAAGAAATCGATCTTCTTTGAAAAGCGAAGAGCGAAGCGTTTTTGATGGGTTGATTTTGCAGCTTTGATGTCAAAGTGAATGGAAGGGATCCAGATTTTGATTGAAGAAATGAATAACGATGATTGACGACCTGCGTAGTGAGCAGAAGAGAACTGCTCGAGACCTATTTTCTTGCTTTTTTATTTTGGTAGTGTTTGGTTGAGAAAAAAATAATTTTTTTGAAAAATAATTTTTTAATTTTTTATTGTGTAGCATAATAAAGAATGAAAGATTATTTTTAAGGAAAATAATTTTCTCTTAAAAAAGAAAAATGATTTTCTTTTTGATAGGAGAAGAAGTTAATTTTGTTTCTTCAACTCTTTGACGATTTGATCAGCTGAAATTTAAAAGCAAATTTCAATTTTAACAGTTGGATCGAAATTTGACAATTCGATCAGAAATATTAAAATAAATTTAAATTTAAATTTTGAGCTCAAAATTATTTCATTTGATCGAGATTTATATTCACTACGACAATTTAATCGACATTTTTTCAACTAAAACAATTTTGTTGACTCACCATTAAAATAATTTCAGCGGTTTAGATCGAAACTTAATCATCAAATAGAATATATTAAAATACGCTCAAATTTAAATTTTGAATTTGATATTCTTCAATTTGGTCAACATATATTTCCACAACGATAATTTAATTGATATCTTTTGCCCTTTAAACAGTACAATTAATATTTTTACCACTAAACAATTTCAATAGATTGGATCAAAACTTGATCATCAGATAGAAAATATTAAATAGGCTCAAATCTAGATTTTGAGCACAACATTCCTTCATTTAGTCAATATTTTTCTCCACCAAGACAATTCAATCGATATTTTTCACTACTTAAATAATTTAGTTGATGTTTTTCGTAACTAGAACAATTTCAACGATTTAGACTGAAACTTAATAATCCGAGAGAAAGTATTAAAAAAACTTCAAATATAACTTTTAAGCTTAAAATTCCTTCATTTGGTCAAGATTTATCTCTACGATGACCATTCGGTCGATATTTTTTGTCATTTAAACAATTCAGTTGATGTTTTACTTTTTTTCATGGAAAATAATTTATCTTATACCAAACTAAAGAAAATGCGACATGAAAATCAATTTTTATTGGAAAAACATTTTCCTTCCAATCAAACACCACTAGACCTGGCAAAAATTGACCTAACCCGCAAACCTGACCCGAACCCGCCCGAAAATTGTGGGTTTTCAACACGATTTTATCGACTCGAGCCCAAAATAAACCGAACCAAAAAAATCTGCAAATTTGCGGGTCAAACCTGACCCGAATCCGAATCCGCCCGCTTGACCCAAACATTACATCTTTAGTTTTTGATTTTTCTCTAATTTATCCCTTTTCATAATAATGGTTAGTCATTTTTATCAAATAGATTAAAAAGATATTTTATAATATTGCATCTATTTACAAATTAAGCAACAATAAACCTATTTTTTCTTCTCCATTCTCTAAAAATAATAACGTACACAACTTTTAAATGAAAAAACATTAAAAATGGGTACAAAATTACATGAAATAGCTATCTAATCTTTTAAAAAAAGTTAATTTAAAAGAAGACAAGCACTAAAGATATGCAAGTCATACCGTTTTGTACTTAGTTAAACAAATATATCTAATTATTTTTTAAATTAATTAATTTATAATAATTTAAATTTTTGACGTTATTAACTGCAAAATAATATCTTGTGCTTCTTTTATTCAATTTTATTTGGTTTTCTTTCTAACTACTTTTGAAATATGATGCTAGTGGTAGGGAAATGACTAACCGTATTCATATTGAGGTCGGCCCAATAATAAAGTTTTACCTGATTGGACATTAGTAGGTTAGTTAATAAAAATATTAAATTATTAAATAGATTATTAGCGGTCAAACTGCTACAACCTATTAAAATGCTTTAGACGGGTTGCCCCATAAATGGCCGAGCCGCTATTGACTTTTTTTCAATGTATGGGTCGATATATCCAAAATCAAGTGGGGCTTGTTTCTTTACCAGCCTATACAACATGTTCACATATTATAATAAAAAGTTTGAATATTTTTAATATTCTTTTGAGAAATTACAATTATTATGCCTTTTCATTAAATACTGACAATTTTGAGTGATAAATATGTAGAATTTTTTATTTTGAAAAAAGAAAAGTAACTCACAGAAAACGCGCTCTAACCCGTTGGGTTGATCCGAAACACGTAAAGTCAAAATACACCCCCCGCATTTTACCCGAACCCGAAATACAACCGACCGGTATTTTACCCGAACCCGAATACAGCCGACCCGTATTTAACCCACCTGCCCAAACTGACAGGTCTAAACACCACCTTAACTTTAAAAAAAAATGTCATTAATAAGAGTAAAATAAAATCTCCAAGGTATTTTTCTCCCTTAAAAAAAAGTACACAAATGTTTTGAAATATAATAATCCAAACCCTTTGCACCGCTTGCAAGTAGAAGGTAGCATGACAAAAGAGTCATTCAGCTTGGATACGGGTTAGATTAAATGTGGATCGCATCATGTTTTAAGTCAAGTAACATTTTAGCCGATTCGGTTTGGATCGAGTGAATTTCAATTCTAGTTGATTTCGAGCCAACTAATATTTGATCTAATAAACTTAACTTTGTATAAAATTTTGGTCAGGTAAGATTCGATTCGGATCTATTCAAGTGTCAAGTCCACTTTTAGTTAAGTCTATTTCAGATGTCGGGTCTGAATGGGTAAGCATCATTCAGTTGGGTTTTGAGTGCCTCGGCTGAGTTTTGCCAGGTATAGTGGAAGCTGACAATTAAATCTCAAGAATATAGGCCATAATGCTCTAAACATTGAGAACATTTATTTTCAATTATTTTTGAGTTCTTGGCCAAGATGTCATTGAACTTTACTAGTTATTTAAAAATGTCATTGCAAATTTTCGTTACGTAAGCGCGACACTGACCTTGGGTATGAGGCATTAAAATGCCATTTGTCCTTAAACTAATCGGCTACCATCGGTTTTAATTTATTTTTGAATTATTTTTTGAGTGATTAGTTCAAAAAAGCAAAAATAAAAAACAATTAAAATAAAGGGTATAAGGAGTAGATATGGCAAAACTGACCCAAGATCCGAAATCTGAATCGAATGACCCAGATCCCTACCCGAACCGACGTCTGAAATGGGGTGAACCAATTTGCACCCGAACACCCAAAGCAAACCGATCTACAGTCGAACGAAACCCGAATCGTAGCATGACCCGAAATGTCCCACATCCGAAATGACCTGATCAATTCAAACCCGATCCGTAGTGACTTGACCAGAAGTGAGCCACAAATGGACAACCCAAACTCGAACCGAACCGTACCCGATATAAAAACGATCCGATTCTTACCCAACTCAATTTTACCCGAATAAGTAGTAACTTTTTTTTTTGGGTTTTAGTCTTTTCTCTTTTGGGGGAAATTTTGAATTTTTCAAACTCCATTAGTTGAGTTTAGGTAGGAAAAGAAAAACAACTTAAGAGGGAATTTTTACAAATGAAATAAATTAAAAACTTAAGACGAAAAAATAAAATAGTTAATAGTTTTAAGTTTTAATTTGATAGATATGTAGTAAAAATATAAGAGAAAAAATATTTTGTCACAATAAGAATTAAGAAAAGATAAGTATAATTAACAATTTATTAATCTTATTAAGGTCTAGCAATCCTATTTTACTATTTGATTCATTTAATAACTTAATGCAATGCACGCTATGATTATAAATTTATAATATCATTCTGTGACTACTGTCAAAAATTTCGCACTGCTGATCTATGATTTTAAATCATCTTTGTACATGTTTAATTCTACCAAATCATATTCAAAGTGTATCGTTACATATGATCTCATAATAATGTGACTCATTTGAATTTTGGACAATTAAATTCCAAATCTCGAGTTTCGATAATGAGCATTCAAAATCACATAAATATAATGCTAATTGACACGTACTCATATATTGCCATTGCTTTTTAGCTTTGACTAACTGAGCAAATGCAGATTAAGTTATTAATCTCACAAAGACAAATCTTTAAATGTTGATGTATGATCACTTGACGAGCTATTAAAGAACATTAATTCGATTACTAAAAATGTCAACTTAAACCAACCTGTTTCCATTTACCAACTCCAAATATGATAAATGTGAAGTTATAAACTAACATCGGGATCTAAATAAAAATTTTTTTATTTTCTTTCTTTTTTTTTTCATTTTTCAGGGTATATTTTGGTATTAGGGCTCACAAATAAGACCATTCACAAATGATTTGAGTTAGATTGGTCTACTTATTTTGTCATTGCATGAACTCAATTGAGATGATTAAAACTTGACTTAACAATACATAATCATTTGGATAATTGCACGGCGCATTTAATATAGGGTTAGAGTTGAGTTATATACTTGTATTTATAATTTATTAACTTTCTTAGTAAATTTAGAACTAACCTCATATAATTTTCTATTAATTATATATACAAAATGTATAATCAATTAATCATTAATGCATGAATTAAAAGAGAAACCTAGAATAAATGGGTTTGTCTAATTAAATGGTTTTTATCTTTGACATACAGGTTAGGAGTAAAGAACTAAAGATGGCTACATTGAAAACATGTAATGATTTAAAATTAACCTAACTTGATTTATACTCGATTCGATTTACACCTGACCCGATATTGACCCAAACATTGAACTAAATCTCACCTTACTCGAATCACACTTGACCCATACCCGATTCGGACCAAGCTACTGTAGACAACCCGAAACAGACCTGACCTGAACCAAACACGTACCGACCTGAATATAGTACCCATAAGTGATTCGAACCCGAACTTCATCCGAACCGAACCGAACCGAACCCGAACATGGTTGACCCGAAAGTGACCCAAACTCGAATTTCACCTGAACTGAATCCAAACCTGATCTGGACATAATTGACCCGAAAGTGACCGACCCAAACTAAGACCCGACCTGTACCTGATTTTAATGACCCATTTGCTAGGTCTAATATGGAGTCGACAAAGGATGAGAAATTAGTGCTTCCAAGACCTCATCTTCGCCGCTTTCTTCAACACAGAAATTAGGGTTTGTCCCAAAAACCCTAGACTCGAAAATCACCTACAATTGTTCATTCACTTGTGAAATTGAAGCGTGCATTTGTTGTTCATTTGATTTCAATCCAAAAAGAGCCCTATAATCGAATTGTGCACCTTAGCAACTTATAAAACCAAATTAAATTGAAAGCTACAATTCAAATTTAATTTTTTTCAAACCCTACAATTTATACGATGATCAAGAAGATGATCTTCCACAATCTTCGATTGACTTTTACCTTTACGGTCGAAGCTAACCAAAGTCAAATTGAGAGATTGAGAGAGTGAGGTAAAGTGAAGTGCGGAGTGGGGTTTTGGGTTTGGCAGGTATGAAATAGACCTGTCAAAGCTAATCCGAAACCCGACCCAAACCCATACCCGAACCGACTCTCAAAATGAGATGAACCAACCTAGACCCGAGCACCCGAAGTAACCCGATCCATAACTGAACGAAATCCGAGTTCTAGCATGAATTGAAATTAGTAACACCTGAAATGACCCGACCCAATGCAAACCCGATCCATAGTGACCCGGCCCGAAGTAAACCGAACATGGACAATCCGAACTCGTACCGAACCGTACCCGATTTAAAGCCGATCCGATTCTTACTCGACTTGGTTTTACCCGAATAAACCCGAACCCGAGTATACCCAGCGTGCCTGTAACCGAAATTGAAGTATACTCATAACCTATCAACCCAAAAGTATTCCTAATTCCCTAAATTTCATTACGAAGGCCTAGAAGAAAAACTCATACAACAATTTAGCACAAGTTTTCATAAACAAACAACTTATAATTCAACTATTAACCCCAATGAATAATGTAATTAAAGTCTTTAACCAGAAGGTAAAATATAATGTTGTTGACGTATTTCAATTAGGCGGCGACCGACGAGTAGGAGACTGAGGGAGGGTTAGGCGGTGACCGACGAGTAGGAGACTGAGGGAAGGTTAGGCGGCGGCTGGCGAGTAGGAGACTGACTGAGGGATGGTTAGGGCTTTAGGCGACGAGAGGCGAGGGACTTAAGCAAAGCAACTATCACGGTCTCACTGTCCAGTCTGTCGTGAAGGGTTTTCACTTTTCAGTTTCACTTAGGTTCTACTTCTTAAAATAATAAAATTCTTAAATCATCAGGAGTAACTTTTTTTTGGGGCTTTAGACTTTTGGGGGGAATTCTAAATTTTTCAAACTCAATTAATTGAGTTTAAGTTGGAAAAAAAAATAACTTAAGAGGGAATTTTTACAAATGAAATCAATTAAGAACTTAAGAGGACAAAATAAATAGTTAATAGGTTTAAATTTTTAACTTGATAGATATGTAGTTAAAATATAAGAGGAAAAAATATTTGGTCAAAATAGGAATTTAGAAAAGATAAGCACAATTAACAAATTATTAAACTTATTAGAATCTAGCAATCCTCTTTTACTGTTTGATTCATTTAATGACTTAATGCAATGCATGCAATGATTATAATATCATTATGTGATTACTGTCAAAAATAGCGTACCACTAATCTACGATTCTAAATTATCTTCATAACATATTTAATTCTACATAATCATTTTCAAGAATGTATGTTTGCATATGATCTCATAATAATGTGACTCATTTGAATTTTGGACAATTAAATTCAAAGTCTTGAATTTCAATAACGAGCATTCATAATTATATAAATGTAATGCTAATTGCCACATACTCATATATTACCGTTATTTTTGAGTTTTGACTCATTAAATACATGTAGATAAAGTTGTTAATCTCACAAAGACAAACTTTTAAATTTTGATGTATGATAATTTAACGAGTTATCAAAGAATATTGATTCGATTATTGAAAATATCAACTTGAACGAACATGTTTTTGTTTATCATGTTGAAATATGACGAATGTGAAGTTAGGAGCCAACATCGAGGTCAAAATAAAAATTTTATTATGTTCATTTTTTTGGGGTCATTTTTCAATGTAGGTTTTGGTATTGTGCCTGAGACCATTGACTCATGACGTGTGGTAGGTTGGTTCACTAATTTTGTCATCGCATGACCTCAATTGAGATACTTGAAACTTGACTTGACGAGATATAATTCTTTGGATAATTGCAAGATGCATATGATATAGGGTCAGGAATGGTTGCATACTTGCATTTGTAAGTTACTAACTTTCTTAGTAAATTTATAACTAAGCCCATTAGATTTTCCATAACAAAAGTCCCTTTCAATTATATATATATAT